>OX465039.1:490834-628334 GCA_949841015.1 Aplysina aerophoba
GCCGACCCTCTGCCCACTGTGACAACTGACAGCACACAACTCTGTACTTGTGACCGTCACTGTGACAAATGACAGCACACAACTCTGTACTTGTGACCGTCACTGTGACAAATGACAGCACACAACTCTGTACTTGTGACCGTCACTGTGACAACTGACAGCACACAACTCTGTACTTGTGACCGTCACTGTGACAACTGACAGCACACAACTCTGTACTTGTGACCGTCACTGTGACAACTGACAGCACACAACTCTGTACTTGTGACCACTGTGATAACTGACAGCACACAACTCTGTACTTGTGACCACTGTGACAACTGACAGCACACAACTCTGTACTTGTGACCGTCACTGTGATAACTGACAGCACACAACTCTGTACTTGTGACCGTCACTGTGACAAATGACAGCACACAACTCTGTACTTGTGACCGTCACTGTGACAACTGACAGCACACAACTCTGTACTTGTGACCATCACTGTGACAACTGACAGCACACAACTCTGTACTTGTGACCGTCACTGTGACAACTGACAGCACACAACTCTGTACTTGTGACCGTCACTGTGACAAATGACAGCACACAACTCTGTACTTGTGACCGTCACTGTGACAACTGACAGCACACAACTCTGTACTTGTGACCGTCACTGTGACAACTGACAGCACACAACTCTGTACTTGTGACCACTGTGACAACTGACAGCACACAACTCTGTACTTGTGACCGTCACTGTGACAACTGACAGCACACAACTCTGTACTTGTGACCACTGTGACAACTGACAGCACACAACTCTGTACTTGTGACCGTCACTGTGACAACTGACAGCACAGTACTTGTGACAAGCAGATTGATTAGACAACATTGTCAGTGTGCACACACTTCGACCTCCACTGGAACACCTGCCGGCGCATGGGATTGCTCAATTTTTCCGTAATATTATATTATTGTTCATTACTATTATTAAGTCACTAACCACTTTATTCCCTCTCTCCCTATCCCCCCTCCCTATCTCCCTCCCTCTATCCCCCCTCCCCCTCCCTATCCCCCTCCCCCCTCCCAGGTTCCAGCTACAACATCCCAGTTGGGATTTACCTCCGCAGGGACTACCCCTACCAGTGCCCCTACTGCCAGGTCCAGCCCACTCCCGATATGATGATTTCTCCCTCAAAGTACGTCAACCAACAGGGCATCATCTTCCTGCCCTACCTCCACGACTGGAACCACGTGAGCAGAGGGGGAAGAGCTATTGTAGTAGCAGCTTATAATGGTTTGGTGATAAAACTGACTTCTGTGATGCATCAGAGTTGTTATATGTTTTCTAAGACACTGTTTCTGTGGTAGCCATTTTGTTTGTTCTAACTTCTGTCATGTCCAAACCTTATCTAATCGCTCCCCTCCCCTCCCCTCCCCTCCCCTCCAGAGCCGCTGTGACCTCACCACCCTCATCCAAGTGATGATTGCTGCTTTCAGTGAGAAGAGTCCAGTGTTTGCCCGCCCTCCCACCCAACCTGCCCAGCCTCAGTACCAACCTCCTTATGTACGTGGTTGACAGAGTAGCTGTGACTCGAGTGGTGGTCACAGCACTCAACACACATTTAAAGTTACTGCCAAGACAGTAGTTACACTGACGCTTTCTTACATGTAGTGTGGACACACACTGCCTGTCTCTCATGCACCGATCGAAAAAGTGTAACATTTGCAGTAAAGGGCTGAGTGGCTAGGTAGGGACATAGTACGATTTTCGGGAACACTAGCCAAGTCACTTTGATAAATCAGACGTTTCGGCAGCACTACGGCTGCCTTCATCAGTGAATAATGACACTTACAAGCGGGTGTGTATAAATAGGGATGGTCACGTGAGGCACAGGTGAATACAGGGAGCAGAAAAGGCGGGGACAAAAATTAAAATATGCATGTCACAATAACACTATACAACTGGAAACGGGCTGAAGATGTGTGTGTGTGTGTGTGTGTGTGTGTGTGTGTGTGTGTGTGTGTATGTGTGTAGTACGTATGTACGTGTGTACGCTGTGCATTGACTCTGCCACAGAGGAGCATGAGAAGGTTCAGCGTGAGTCACTGATCAGTGCTGTCACTGACCGTATCAAGCATCAGGTGCGCAATGCGCTGGACCAAGGTGAGGTGGAGATGAGTCAGCTGATTGTGACACAGGAGAAGCTGAAGAAAGGAAGTGAAGAGCTCAACAGGAAACTGCAAAACATGGAGGATGAGCAGGTGAGAGGCGGGATCAGTCATGAAGTATGTGTTAGGCCAATAATCTGGTAGAGGCTCGTGCTACGTTCTAGATGAACAGCAAAATCGTTCCAGAGCAACACAAGTAGCAATAATTAAAAATATGATGCAGGACGTTTGGCCCGAAGGTCTTTGTCACCTTGTACTCTGCAGTAGACAAAGACCTTCGGGTCGATACATCCTGCATCATATTTTTAATTATTGCTACGTGTGTTGCTCTGGAACGATTTTGCAGTATGTGGTGTGTACAGTAGGCTGTGTACTTGTGTGAGTGTGTCACTGTCACATGACAATCACATGAGCCTTGTAACAGTATAACCCAGCCATCCAGAGGTGCACCCTACTTGCAGCAGTGTGAAGGCTACAGTAGACTGTGTACTTGTGTGATGGTGTTCACTTGTGGTGTGTTGCAGCGCAAGGTGGAGTGTGTCGTTGAGGAGATGCGCGTGAAGACAGCCGAGATTGAGTCAGTTCTTGAGCAGCTGGAGCAGCAGCCAGAGGTGGACGTGGACGAGGCAGTGGTGGGGGCCAATGTGGTGTTTGATCAGTGAGTGAGACAGGGGATTGAGGGTGAGGGAAAAGGTTGTGGGGGTTGGGAGAGTGAGGGAGAAGGCAGAGGGGTGGAGAGGGTGAGGGAACAGGCAGTAGGGGGAGGGGAGGGAAAAAATGGTGGGGGTTGGGTGAGTGAGGGAGATGACAGAGGGAATCGAGGGTGAGGGAAAAGGTGGTGGGGGTTGGGTGAGTGAGGGAGCTAGATAGTGGGTTAGACTAAGCAATTTTCACCAAGGCTGTATCTGATATGAGTTAGCTTAGTCAGAGAAGAGCAATGTCAGATGTTGTCTGTTTAGATGGTACTGTGACGATTAAAACTACTGAACCAAGTATTACACGTCTGGCACACATGTACGTATGATATAGGCACACGTGTGCACATACAAGTAAAAAATGGAAGGTGTAAATCCGATTTGGAATTCGCAATGAACGTAAGTTTTAAAGGCGTTCCGTACGTCATGCAGAAGATTGAAGGCAAGTTTTCTCACTAGCAAATGTGCTAATGTTGTCAGAATCTGTCTAGGTTACACTTCAAAGATCGAATAATTGCTCGTTCAGGGAAGCGGTTACAACCCTGCCGACTCAACTGTCACAACATTGCAAAAAACAGTCATTGCTCTGTTGAACGGAGGAGAAAACATCTATTCCATTGTTCGGACTTTGGGTGTAGAATCGCTACTCGTGATACCGTTTGCCGCTGGACACCTCAATGGGAACGAGGTCGTAGCCAGGAAGACGACCATCATGAAGGAAGGTCTTGGAAGATCACAGTCACAATTGCAGAATACATGGAACAGCGGCTGTAGGACGACGAGTCGACTGTAGTCCTCTGTTGACCTCAAAGGTTAGTTGCACGAAACTTGATTCAGCGTTGACAGCTGTGCTGTTTCAGTCGGGGTCTTTTTGCATATCCCTTCATTCTAACCTGTCCCTAGCAAATTCGTTCGCCTTTGTGGACATTTTGTGTGTCCATAGAGAATATCTGTCACTCGTCTCACCGCTCCTTTTGGCTTTCTGCTATACGCCGCCATATGTAATTAGCTGTTAAGTTCGTGCATGTATTTTCTTACACCCGTACGTGTTCTTCGATGCTCGCGAACTCCCTGCGTGTCAGACCCGTTTATCTGGCTCAGTACTTTCAATGACAACTGTAGTCCACCCACAGCTCATGTCTACCACCTCACCTCCTGCTCTCCTCACAGGATCCTCCACCTTTATGCCGAGGAGAATGCCATTGATGACACCATCTACTACCTCAGTGAGGCCCTGAGGAAGGGAGTCATCTCGCTGGACGTGTTCCTCAAGGTGACTGACTGTGTGTGTTCGTGTGTGCAGGCATGTGTGGAGGGCGATCGCTGTATGTTGCGGTATAGAGACTCATATATCATACGTTTCATATACGTACTGTGGAATGAGGCAAATGGTAGCTTTTGACTAGATTCATGTGACAGATTTGATGTTAGCAGATCCAGGAGGTTTTGCATAGGCCATGAGTCACGTGATACACTGGACCAATGAACAGTATGAACCAATGAACAGTATGAACCAATGAACAGTATGAACCAATGAACAGTATGAACCAATGAACTTTATCAGTTGACAAAGGTGTTCTCTGCAGACCATCTTGCCTCTCTGCAACATGTTCTGTGTGAATTGAGCTGGCGGCTACTGCTGATGTGTGCGACAACTGTCCACAAATGTGCACACACACCTGTGTCTGGGTATGCTAAGTTCAGTGATCACTTCTTCCTTCCCCTCCCCCTCCCCTCCCTCCTCCTTCCTCTACCCTCCACTCCCCCTCCCCTCCCCCTCCCCCTCCCCTCCCCCTTGTTTAGCATGTCCGTGAGATCTCTCGAGAACAGTTCATGAAGAGGGCCCTGATTGCCAAGGCCAGAGGCACCGCCGGACTGCCCGAGAGGAGATGACTCAATCCCCTTCTTGTTCCATGCAGCTGACAGTGGTCGTGTGTGTACACTGCTCAGTGCAGTGACAACCGTAGTTTGAATGCCTGGTTGTAAGATTATTTTATTGTGTTGCCCTGACAGTTATACATATTTCTGGTACATGCCCCCAAAGTGCAGCAGTTGTGTACATTTGCTGTGGACGATGATGTCATCACCATGATAAGCTATAGCTAGCCTGCACGTTGGATGTGACAACATTCACTGCAGTACAGCACCTTCTAATGACTATATAATAAGATGGAGAGAAGATGGCACGCACACACACACGTATACTATTTGACATCACACACTGTCACATGTCAAACATATATACATGATGTATACGTTGCTGCCATTGGAGCTGGTTGTTAGTGGACTTCCTTGGACAACAGGATGGATGCTTGGGTGATGATGGAGCCTCAGTTGGTACGTATACGTATCTCTGTGACCATGGGTTCTCTACATAGCTACGTAACAAGGTGACAGTACTTCCCTCTTGAACGTGTGCATGTCTTGCAATATACCATTTATCTTTACAACATACATATGCATGCATACACATACACACACAATATCATTGATGTGTCTGACCATGTACCCTGCAGCTAATCACTGTTGCCTGCAGCTGTCTGTCTGACGCTGTGCTTTACTACTTATGCGTAGGTGCCTGTGCATGCATGCCTTGTATGTTACAGAGCTTGTCACGCTGTACACATGAGCATACCTCTGACCTCTGGGACTCACTGTAATCACAGTAGTGGCCCACATTGAAAGGACTCTTGTAGAAGCACTGCAGCAGAGAAGCCCGCCAAAGGCAAGCTTCTCTGCTAGCAATTTTCTGTGTAACTACTTGTTATACTGCACTTGTGGTCATGTGACTGCCTTACTAGGAGCATGTGTATTGTAAATTATTCTGTGTTTTAAAGTTGTATGGGTACTCAGCCGTCCTTTGAGAAGATCTTTCTTCAAAGTACACCTTGCGAGCTGCCTCTATGGCCGTGACGGACACTCAGATGAAGTGCAAACTAGCGGGAGTAAGCTCCACCCACATACCCAGTACCTGGGAGCACCACCGTCGGGATGCCGTGCAGCTGAACAATTCTCCCCCAACCCCTTCCCCATGAAACTGCCATACCTGTTGTCCTTCTCCAGTATCGCTATGCATATGAGACTGCAAGGCAGATAAATGCGGCTCTGTCAAGCTGTCAGTCCCTGAAACTGGACACTACAAATTATTGTATGTTCAAACTTGTTGTGGTGTGCGGGGCTAACCACACGGTGGTCAGTGCGTCCAAGAGCTATAGCTAGCCAGTAACATGGGGGGTTCTGCAATCTACACCAAACACCTGCTGGGTGACTCTCAAATAGTTTGCAATCTGCTCCTTTGAGTAGTGTAGTATGTTGCCCACGCTTGTGTGCACATGCACTGGAGTGTTTCTAATGGTTTGTACCAGCGCTGTGTTTCAAGTGTGCGGTGCATTGGTGTCTGTTTGTACCTGTCCCTCTCAACCATCATCACAGCTGCTCAGTCACTGTGGTCAGGAGTAGAGCCAATGATGTGTCTCTCAGGAACTATTCCAGTGCAGATACAAGGTGTGTGTGTGTGTGTGTGTGTGTGTGTGTGTGTGTGTGTGTGTTCGTGTGTGTACACATCACACCGCTCATTGTGTATGAACTTGCCCATTTCCATTGCCAAGGTTCTAGCTACAACATCCCAGTTGGGATTTATCTGCGCAAGGACTACCCCTACCAGTGCCCCTACTGCCAGGTCCAGCCCACTCCCAATATGATGATTTCTCCCTCACAGTACGTCAACCAACAGGGCGTCATCTTCCTGCCCTACCTCCAGAACTGGAACCACGTGAGCAGAGGGGGGAGGAGCTATTGTAGTAGGTATCTTAATGGTTTGGTGTTTGAAGACAGGATTTACAGTACGTACTGTTGTGTAGGATCCAATGTGCACGCAATTCCGTGGCAGCCATTTTGTCCATTCTAAGTAGTGCCACTTTCTATACATTGCTTAGTGAAGCACTTTGAGGTGCTTCAGCTGTGTGGTGTTGTCGCGGCACACATTCATGTTTCGCCCCTTCTCCCCTCTCCTCCCCTCTCCTCCAGAGCCACTGTGACCTCACCACCCTCATCCAAGTTATGATATCCACCTTCAGTGAGAAGAGTCCTGTGTATCCCCGCCCCCCCGCCCAACCTGCCCAGCCTCAGTACCAACCTCCTTATGTACGTGGTTGACAGACTAGCCATGACACAGGCTGTGGTCACAGCACTCAACATGCATTTACAGTTACTGCCAAGACAGTAGTCACACTGGCGCTTTTTTACATGTAGTGTGGATACACTGCCTGTCTCTCATGCACCGAACGGAACAAGTCTAATGTTTGGTGCTCCATTCTTTGTCAGCTAGTGGAGTGTAATCACTTTGCTCACATTCTCTTAGGGTGCCACCCCCTATCGCAATCAGGGTTATCCCCCCTACCCCCAAGGTGGATCAAACCCACCGTATCCAGTCACATCTGGTCATGGTCAGATGCCCTCTCCCCACATGCCTTCAGCGCAGGGTTATCCCACTGCCCAGTACCCACCCACTGGAGGATACCAGCCCACCCAGTCTTTGAGGGGCATGGCCACAGGTGCTGCTGTTGCTGGTATGGCTGCAGCCATCCTGTCTGCCGAGGAGGAAAGAAAGAAGAAAGGTTAGGTCACTATAGTGTAGTGATGTGTGTGTGTGAGTATGTGTGTTCGTGTGTGTGTGGTACGTACATATGTGTACATGTGTGTGTACGCTGTGCATTGACTCTGCCACAGAGGAGCATGAGAAGGTTCAGCGTGAGTCACTGATCAGTGCAGTCACTGACCGTATCAAGCATCTGGTGTGCAATGCACTGGACCAAGGTGAGGTGGAGATGAGACAGCTGATTGTGACACAGGAGAAGCTGAAGAAAGGAAGTAAAGAGCTCAACAGGAAACTGCAGAACTTGGAGGATGAGCAGGTGAAGTGTGGGGATAGTCATGTGACTGTCACATGACAATCACATGACCCTTTGTAGCAGTATATTCCAGCCATCCAGGGGTGCACCCTACTTGCAGCAGTGTGAAGGCTACAGTAGACTGTGTACTTGTGTGATGGTGTTCACTTGTGGTGTGTTGCAGCGCAAGGTGGAGTGTGTCATTGAGGAGATGCGCATGAAGACAGCCGAGATGGATTCAGTTCTTGAGCAGCTGGAGCAGCAGCCAGAGGTGGACGTGGACGAGGCAGTGGTGGGGGCCAATGTGGTGTTTGATCAGTGAGTGAAACAGGGGATCAAGGGTGAGGGAAAAGGTGGTGGGGGTTGGGAGAGCAAGGGAGATGATGGTGTGTGTGTGAGATAGTGAGTTGGAAGAAGCAACTTTCACCAAGGCTCTGATATGAGTTACGTAGCTATGTCAGAGAGGAGCAATGTCAGATGTTGTCTGTTAAGGTAGTACATTGGTAGTAGTTCAGCCCACCCCACAGCCTTGTGCCCACCACCTCACCCCTGCTCTCCTCACAGGATCCTCCACCTTTACGCCGAGGAGAATGCCATTGATGACACCATCTACTACCTCAGTGAGGCCCTGAGGAAGGGAGTCATCTCGCTGGACGTGTTCCTCAAGGTGACTGACCGTGTGTGGTTGTGTGCAGGCATGTGTGGAGGTGGATCGCTGTATGTTGTGGTATAGAGACTCATATATCATGCGTTTCATATACGTACTGTGGAATGAGGCAAATGGTAGCTTTTGACTAGATTCATGTGACAGATTTGATGTAAGCAGATCCAGGAGGTTTTGCATAGGCTATGAGTCACGTGAGACACTGGACCAATGAACAGTATGAACCAATGAACAGTATGAACCAATGAACAGTATGAACCGATGAACAGTATGAACCAATGAACAGTATGAACCGATGAACTTTATCAGTTGACAAAGGTGTTCTCTGCAGACCATCTTGCATGCCTCTCTGCAGCATGTTCTGTGTGAATTGAGCTGGCAAGTGTCACTGGATGTGTGGGACAACATCTTCCATGAATGTGTACACAGCTGTGTCTGGGTGTGGTAGGTTCAGTGGTCCTCTCCCTTCCCCCTCCATCCCCCTCCCCTCTCCCCTTCCCCTTCCCTCCCCCTCCCCTCTCCCCTTCCCCTTCCCTCCCCCTCCCCCCTTGTTTAGCATGTTCGTGAGATCTCTCGAGAGCAGTTCATGAAGAGGGCCCTGATTGCCAAGGCCAGAGGCACCGCCGGACTGCCCGAGAGGAGATGACTCAATCCCCTTCTTGTCCCACGCAGCTGACAGTGGTCGTGTGTGTGTACTGCTCAGTGCAGTGACAACCGTAGTTTGAATTCCTGGTTGTAAGATTGTAGTGTGTGCTCTGACAGTTATATCTGGCTTTTAAAGTGTAGCAATATTATACCTTTGTACTATACTAACTATACTATACTATAGGATACCATACCGTACCATACCATACCATACTATATTATATAATACTATACTTTACTATACTACACTATACTCTATATAACTGCATACTGCACAATACATGCCCCCACTACATACCGTACAATACATGCCCCCACTACATACTGCACAATACATGCCCCCACTACATACTGTACAATACATGCCCCCACTACATACTGCACAATACATGCCCCCACTACATACTGCACAATACATGCCCCCACTACATACTGTACAATACATGCCCCCTACACATTGCAGCTGAGTATGTTGCGTGTCAGCTCAGGCTGGGTGCTTGTGGGAGCTATGTAACGCTGCTGTGTAGTGTCATAAGATGTCTGTAATAAGAGAATTAAAGGGCAACATGTCGTTTGGCTGTCATTTCAAGGCTCATCGCATTATACAATTCAATCCACAGTCATTAAGTATACAAAACCCTAACCCTAACCAATACAAAACTCAATAATAATACATATTACATTCATAGGCCACAACAAAAAGGCCGTACAAAGGTTAAATAATACTGTACATACATAATATGTGTGTGCGTGTGTGTGCACAATAATGTGTTAACATACAAACTCAGCACAGCATGCACCAGCACTCTGGCAATACACAATGTACAAGCCTCGTTCAGTGAAACTGACCAGGTGCAGTTCATGTGGGTGGAGTGGCTCAAGACAGACCTGGGCAATGGAAGTTGAAGAGAAGTGATATACAGTACAGTGTGTTATAAAAGGTACGCACATACAGTGATATGTGTATGTATGTACTATAGCGGTATAGGGTATAGTACGTATAGATATGCACATACAGTGATATATAATAGACAAATGACACTTGTTGTAAAGCAGCGTACAAGCACCACACTCAGACCGCCATGTCGACCAGTGGGTTCCCCTGCTAGTCAGCACACCATGCTAGATGGGTGTATATGAATGTAGAGTGCACACATATACAAACACCCACTTACCCTGCAGCTCGTTCTTCATGTGTTGACCGAACTGGTTCATCTTTGGGTTGCCTGAGACAGAAATCATCACATCACAGACAGTTGTAAGGGAATCTCCGGTGGATGTCCTCTTGAGGTGATCATACAGGATCTCGTTTTGTTTAGTTGTGCCATCCTCCCTGTTGACTGTCGTGAGAACAGCATCTGAAATGATCCCCATGTGTTCAAGTTTAAAAACAATGCGTTGGGCATTCACTTCCTCAATGAACCGTTTTCGGAAGTGGCGAAGAACTTCGTCCACTGCACAGAGAGGAAAGACTTGTGACACACAACTTACTTAGGTAATGACATGCAAAGTTTGCCCGCATTACACACACATCTATGTAATTGCAGCTTATAGTGTTCCCCAAGGAAACCTTGAAATGAGAGGCAGAACCCATATCTTGAGGGATGGGCAATGCAAGCCGCCCAACTCAGTGGGGAGTGAAGCACCATACACAGTGTTGCAAATTACTTTATATATATCTCTGTGTGGCTAGGTATAATCATTCCTCTGTAATCTGAAACTACACTAGCCGGGGGATTGGGCAGGTGGTACTTGTCTGAATCAATCAGACGTTTCGACCCAATCTAGGGTCTTCATCAGTTGTGGACGGACATCAACGTCTGATTGAGTCTGACAAGTACCACCTGCCCAATCCCCCGGCTAGTGTAGTTTCAGATTACAGAGGAACACAGTGTATGGGACAGTGCAAGACGGGGAAGTAGGACATGAGGCCTAAGTCGTTTCTAACATGGTCACCACTGGCAAAGGAGGAATACTGTCTCAAAAAGATAAAGCGTGAATCCTACTTGCCTCTGTCATGGGCAGCGCGCACTGGACGAGGAGCGGGTGCTGGCTGAGCAGTACTGCAGTCCTCCAGGACCCAAAAGTCAAGTCCCTCATCAGAATGCTGCTTGAGCTGCAAGGGGAGCCACACAATGTGTCACTACAGTACACAGCACAGCTAATGCACACTCAATGCTCACCTCTGCTTCCCTGTCATCCACAGACGAGAACCAGATGCGTTGCTGGTTGGTGTACCTTTGCGGTTTATAGGTCTTACAACAGTCCAGGGAGGGCTCATCAGACGGTATAGCGAGGTGAGGCATCTCGACCTCCCTGCAGGGACACTCGAACCCCACAGCCACTCTAGCAGCACTGAAGCTGCTCCCCAGCACGGCCTTGATTGAAAGGGAGAGGCAATCCTTAACGATGTCGTGGAGAAGCTTGAATTCTGCGTGCAGGTCCGACACGGTTACTCCTTCCACCACAACTTGTGGGATGACGCTGATGTATCCGGGGCTGTCCTTAAGGAATATCATAAATTTCTTCCAGCGAAACTTGAGCAGTGTCCGACTGCTGTCCTTTGCAATGATATTCCATCCCTGGCGGATGAGCTGAACTGCAAAACGACAGAACACACCACGAGGCACATACTGGAATGAACGAGCAACTTCCTCAGTCGTGTAGGTGAGGCAGAGTGGGGCCACGCTGGGTGTCGGCTTCTGGTTTCCAGACTTCCGCAGGAGAACTGCAGGAATGAAGTACTTCTTGATTCGACCCTTGCAGGGCATGTGAGCGGCTATTCCAAGATGTTGGAGGGCCTCCAGGAACCATTTTGAATCCATCTCTGGATTCATCTTTAGAGCTGTGAAGAGCTCTGGAGTGTCGGCAAGAATTCCCCGACTCTTCAAATCTTTCATTCGTCCAGATGTGGTAATATCTGTAAACTGCACAGCCAGCAGTTTGGATACCTCCTTGATGAACACTCCTGTGTTGGTGCAGACAAAGTTGTCCTTGTCTGGGACACCCTCAAGGTTGAAGAATGAATAGAAGCCGAGGAGGGAGAACAGCTGTAGTAGAGCACGGAATTGGCTGGCTGCATTGACACCATCAATGAACCCATGCTTCAGACAGAAAGCCTCCAGGTCCTGGAGCCTGAAAAACTTCTTTTCAGTGTAGCGGGTGATTTCGTGAAAGATGAACCATGACACTGGGACATCAAGCTTGAGAGGGGATCCCTTACTTGAGAGGCACTCACGCAGATGGTCGACAGAGGCTCTGTCATCCTTGCCTGCCATGGCATCAACAAGGAAAAATGGTCGCCCTGCCGAAGAATCCCATTCAATGGAGTGATAGTACGGCTTTCCTTCCAATCCCTCCAGGAACGCTGTGATGTGCTGGGTAGCCTCACCAAGCCTGCCTTCTTTTCTCAGCTGATCCTTGTGAGTGCCCACCACAAAAATGCGAAGCTGTGGCTCTGGGCTACCTTCTTGCAAGAATGAGGTCATCTGTTTGGAGCACTTCTGGGCAACAGTCTGCATACTGCAGAAGGAGCGCAGCATCATGTCGCGGCTGAGCTCTGCACCTTCCTCCAAGCAGACCCTAGTGTGGTCATCGGAGCGGTATGAAATGGGGACTCTCTCATCCAGGCCAAAGGCTGCATTGAACACTTGGACGTAAGTGCTTGGCACATCCAGCAGGAGGGGAAGGACATCTTGAAAGGAAGGCTGCCCACCTGTGTCGAGCAGGTGGATGAAGGAGGCATTTATCAGCTCGATTCTCTTTCCTTTCCCACTCATTTCGTGAAACAATCGGGAATACTGCTCATCGAGTAAGGAAACAGGGCTGGATGGTTCCTGCTTAGCTTTCGAATGTGCTGTGGCAGGGCAGGCACCCTTCCTCGTCTCCACAGGAATTGCATTCAGCTCATCAATTCGCTCTTCCACTTCCACTTCAGCAGGGTACTGATCCTTCTCCTCGTACTCTCGATTCGAAATGCAGGAATGCAGCGATTTCTTCATGACATCACCATCGACCAACTGCCAGGCCGAGGTGCTTTCTCCCACCACATACTGCTCAGCTGAGAAGTCCTTGCCATTCTGCTTGGTGACTACCTCTGGTGTGGGCCGCTTGGTGACAACTTCCGGCGTATCCATCATGGCAGTGCTAGTCTGGACTGCCTTGGGTGTGTCGTACACCAGGAGGTGTTTCAGGGTGGACTTCCCTGCTTCTGGGGGGCCGATGAAGATGGTCAGTGCCACCTCCACTGATACTGAGCCGTGCTTCCCGAGGGATTCCTGGTACAATGATTGCCACTCTAAGAAGACCAGAAGTAGAGGGTTGAGTGCTCATAGGACAAACAAGATGACCTCCATTGTGACAGTACTGTATACAGCAAAGCACGCAAGCACATGTGCATTCAAACATTGCACACTTACTTCTATCCTCCTCCTTCTCTTCTTCCCTACTGTTCTCTGCAGAGAAGACAGACAAAGAGCAACACACATGCAGTAAAATACACAACCTGTTTAGCACACCACACAAACATGCCACATGCCACAACACACAAACATGCTACATGCCACAACACACCAACGTTCCTACTGATGGCAGTAGACAGGGACGGGTTGAGGGGATTATCTACACTCATACATCATACGTATGTATACACAGAGTCTTCAGTCAGGATTTATGTACATGTTGTTCAATACGTACGTAATTGACTGACCTCTGCACTCTGCACTGCACGCATATGAAATATTTATGCCAATCAGGTTACAAAGCATAATTCTATTCGTGCACTGTTTCTGGTATGGATGATGCAACAGGGCTGAGGTGAGGAGGGTTAACACCGCACAAGCATGGGCAGCGTTGGGTTACACACAAAAGTGCATGTACCGCTGGATCAGTTGCTAGTTTCTTACCATATACAGTACATTTCTGGTGTCATCCCTGGTCACAAAGGCAATATTGCATGTATATACATTAGGTCGGTCTATAGCCTCTATATACGACCTCGGCGGTATACATATATATATATATATATTTACCCGTCCTTATTATACTAATATAGTGGAGTAGTCTTCCCACACGTACACACCAAACCAGCCTCATGGCACCCTCATGACATCGCTGGCACTAACCGACATCTTTGGGAGCAGTCAGAGAACTATCCTCAATGTTTTTCCCAGCATCTGGTATCTTTGCGACCGTCTCCACTTCCTGATTTGCTATGAGTGCCTTGAAGAATTCATGAGACACACATGTGTGTGCCCTCTGATGTCTCGCCACCTTAGGCTTGCTGGCTTCATTCAGACTGTCAGCTCGTGCAAATGCTACCACTGCAGAAGTGGAGGGTGTTGGCATTATTGCATACACAATGTCTGCACAGCACATACAGGTGTCCTTCACTGTATAAAGTTGTTTCAGAGAAATGTTTGTCATTTAAAATTAAAATCAAATTCTGTATTTTGCAAATCACCTCTGCACAAGAAATTTAATTGGACTGGATTACACGTACGTTGACAGGATCACACTTGAACTACAAGACGTAAGTGAGGATGTATATGTGTGGTGAGAGTGACTACATTCAACACAAGCAATGACAAACATTGGCAGGATACAACAGCTCAGCACCAATGCATGCATACGTACAACAATGAGGCATGGCTGGGCTCTGCTGGGGAGGCTGCATGAGGACTCACTGTTCTTTATGCTCTCTGTTTGCTTTATTCTCCCGAGAGTAAAGCTCTTCATCTCTTGAGCAGTGATGCCATCCATACTGAACTCACTATTCGTTGAGGTCCTTCCCTGCTTCCCTCCTCTCCCCAGAGTAGAACGTTTCACTCTTGCTCTTTCTTGAGCAGTGGGGCTGTCCATTCTGCAGTCCAACCTGGTCTCAGATTCAATGCACATGGCTGCTGGGTTGACTGAACCATCAATCGTACAAGCAATCACGGGGCCTTCCTCTACACCTGTCGAATTTGCTTTCTTCTCTGCTTCAAGGTCCTTTAAGGCTTTTTTAATGGCTTCTTGATTCACACCTGTGGAGGGAGCTGTCCACTTCTTTCGGTGTTTCCTTCCCTTCTTGGATGAATTCCTGCGCTGCAGTTGACAGCCGGCTTCCTGAGTGCTCCCCACTGCAGGAGTGGACGGTAATGGCTAGTACACGCACTACAGACAGCATATCTACACAACACATATGCGTACAGATAGCATTTACTACCGTTGTTTCTGAAATGTTTATTGCAAAATCAATTGTCTCACAGATGACCTTTGCACAATGACATTACTTTTGCTGCTTACACCACCCCTGCATCAATTTTAATTTGTGAACTAAGTCACAGTTTTGAGGTGAGTTGTGAGACCTTAGACACATTAACAACAAACATTTGGAACCCCAGCAGTAGACGGCTGTCATTTGCCCATACGCTTCACTAAACATACGTACGTACATGCATGCATGCTTGCCATTCCTATCATGCCTAGTTACGTAACTCACTCAGCCTCTCCACGCCCACCGTTGTGGCCCTCCTGGTGCTCTCTGAAGGGGGAGAGCAACAGACTTGCAATAAAGTGTTCACCCTGTTTAGCACACCGTACGCTACTGGCCACCTGTACCCAATGAGTGCATCACTGTAATACATCCTGTGCCAGAGCTGCTACTGCATGGTGATCCAGAGCTACAGGTCAGTTGGCTGAACAGTGTGGGGTTGTTCTAGCTGCATGCATGGGTATGGGAAATGGTTGGCTACAACGAATGGCACACTATCTACAGAGCCTTCAGAAGACCACCAAAGATATGAGCACTTTGAAGCTACATCACTGAATGGAACAATTTGTATGATGAAGCCAGAGGTTGTCTAGTAGACTTATATTGTGCAGTGAATTAGCATCCAACAAGAGGTGAAGTGAATGCATTGTGTGCATGCACTCACTAACAGCACATGCACCTCACACCACAAGTGCTCCATGTCGGGGTGAGCACAGCACAAACTAAGGGCTGGGCTACTATACTACACATGAGCAGCTCCTTCCTCTTCCTTCCTTTACAAGTGTTGACTGTCCATCAACTTGGCATCATTAGCAATTATTTCTGATGACAATGACCCTTGCAAGGTCACTAGCTCCTTGATGTATCTCCCTACACTACCCTTCCCCTCCCCCCCCCCCCCCATCCCTGCAAGGTGCACATCACTGAGTATGATGTCACTGCCTTCTACTACAGCGACCCCCACTGGAGTGGGCTTCCACTGAGCACAGCAAACTGAGGTTATGAACTAGAACGCACCATGGCCTCTGTTAGCCATGGGCACTGGACTAGGGATGGAGCAAGGTGCAGTCATTCTATACTAGTAGCTAGTTGATGTAAGGCAGGGAGCACACACTGTCTACAGTCAGGGACAACAGCACACACTGTCTACAGTCAGGGACAACAGCACACACTGTCTACAGTCAGGGACAACAGCACACACTGTCTACAGTCAGGGACAACAGCACACACTGTCTACAGTCAGGGACAACAGCACACACTGTCTACAGTGCATGGACAACAGCACACACTGTCTACAGTGGACAACAGCCTCCATCCTCCATCCCTGTGGGTAGTACTCACCCGACACCATTGCCATGGTCGCCGTCTCCTGTCCTTATCGCTGTCTCTGGCCTAGTGCACTTTGGTGCAGGGTACGCAGGATGCGCTCTTTTCAGACCCGCACTTCTCCTCAGTCCGGAAGTCAAAATCTTCGCAGGAAATTGTGGCAAACCCTAAGCTCTTCCTCTCGACTGTCGACTCGCATCCAAGCTAGCTAGATAGCTGGTATATCTTCTGCGTCTGCCTTCCAGAAGCCTCCCTGGGGATAGCGATGCTAGATCATACTCAGCTAGACCACCCGCGGCTAGACCACCCGTGGGTCCCTTGAGATAGAGGCAGGATCCAACAGCACAGCACAGCTGTGCGCTTTATCGGCCACACCAGGGGCTTCATTTTCGCGGCATTCACAAAAATTCCTCTCCCTCTCCCCGTTGGTCGGAAGGTGAAGGCAGAAAGGAAACCGTGGAAGGGCTCTGGAGGGATTGCAGCAGCTGGATCGCCACCTGAATCAAGACATTGACTCATTGTGGATTGTTGATCTTGTTAGCTAGCTACTTGATTAGTGCTGCATGGGGCAGTGTTGCCCTAGTGTGCTTCGGCACATGGTGCACTTTAAATGATATATGATGATGATGATGATATACGTACTTAGTATAATATTATAATATCTAACTGGTTGGATCACATAGTGAGAGAGTTACCGAATCACATGCACAAGATCACACCGTCTCTTTCTGGGCAACACATTGGTGTGCCCATTAATGTTGGGCATACATGGGCACGCACGCACGCACGCACACATGTACAGACGGACATGTCCCATTTTATACCTCATCATGTCAGAAGGTAGCTAGACTGTCTGCCGTGCAGGGTAGGACCGTGGACATAGCAGATCACGACTCTCTGGCATGCACACATGTTCGTACACATGTTTGTGGCTCACTTAATTGAAGCCAGAGCACTTGATGGTGCATCCTAAGCTTACGTCTGTACAGCAATGTTTACAACAATATGGCACTACAATATAATATAATATATATACAATATAAATCATTTATTAGTATATATACAGTGCGAGGTACAATAATTATACAATTACAATTGTGCGACATCCCAGGCTCTAACCGACGATGCCCCAGATCCAAGGTCCCGTGCAAGGCTCCTAGCTGCCTGCAGAAGCGAATCTGGTGCCTGGCTGCAGGCCCTGCCTGTGCCAAGCTTGGGACTGCGGCTGGATGATGAAACTACACGGGTGGCCGTCGGCCTCAGACTTGGCACCTCTCTTTGCCGTCCACATCAGTGCACCCACTGCGGAGCTGAGGTCGACCACCTTGCTACCCATGGTCTCAACTGTCGGTGGAGTGAGGGGAGGCATCCCCGCCATGCAGCAGTGAATGATGTCATCCACAGAGCTTTAACTTCAGCCAACATTCCATCCCGGCTAGAGCCTTCAGGGCTTTATAGGTCTGATGGAAAACGACCTGACGGATGCTCCATCATACCTTGGAGGAGTGGGAAAGTGCTCGTCTGGGATGCCACATGCCCAGACACCTACGCACCCTCGCACATTCCCGCTGCCGTGAGAGGGGCTGGAACTGTGGCGCACAAGCTGAGAGGGTAAAATTGGCGAAGTACGCACACCTGAACTCAACCCACTTTTTTGTGCCCTTCGCTGTGGAGACGTCTGGAGTGCTAGGAGAAGCAGCTGAGGAATTCGTGAGGGAGCTTGGACGACGCCTCTTCAAGATCACGGGAGAGCCCCGCAGTCGAGAGTACCTTCTGCAGCGCATATCAATCGCTGTGCAGAGGGGAAATGCGGCAGCAATCCTCGGCACCATGGGGAGGCCACAGCAAGACAGCTGGGAATGACTTTTGCATGCTTGGACGCTTGCATGTGATTAATTGATTGATTGATGTGTAAACATTATATATTATTATACAATATATTAACTCTTCTTCTTACATAATTACAATAACATTATATGTCATTACAATTATAATACAATAATATAATTATACAATATAATAATATGTATAGGCATAGACACACGAAGGAACCTTCGAACGTTCCTTCGTGTGTCTATGGTATAGGAAACCATTGTAAGTCAAGGGGGGTGTTGGGGGGTCTGTGCATGTATCCTGTCCAAGTACCCAGGAGTACTTGTGGTGCTTCTGTGCCATTCCAGCGCCACTGTAGGCTGTCATGAGTGACACAGAGCAGCATTGGGCATGCATGGCAGTGGATGAAGCTCTTCAACGTCACTAGTGATAAGCCAGTGCTAGTTCACATACCACCACCGGCACTGCATGCTGCAGGAGGGGCTAGGCATGTCATTTGGGGTTACGAGAGACACTCAAGAGCTTCATTCCAGTCCAGGATCTGTTTACAGACTCTATGCCCCATACACCTACAGTTTGTACCTCAATCATTCCGCATGCTTAAAGCTTATGCTGTAGTGGGATGCTCTACATTCACAATACAGTCTAGCTGCACATCCATTAGACATCATGCAAACACCTTGTATACAATTCTACTACACAGTAGCATGAGTGAATGCAACTTATTTTAGTGCATGCAGTGAGAACAAGGCTGGAAGTAATAGTCTATGGATGCTGAGTGCATATATGCTGGCTCACCAAATGTATATACGCTGCATGCTATTGTGTGTGGGACTTCCCCTCAGGCTCCTCTAGTGCCGTCAGTGTGTCATGCACATGCAGACATGGCAGACATGTTTATTGATCTGTAGGGTGAGCATTCATGGGCAGAGATACATTGTATGTAAACACACACACATCTGTACATTAATTTATGCACAAACATACATACACATAAAAATGCACACACATGCACACTTCTGCTTTACAAACACCTTGTCCAGTAAAGATATGTGATAGATCTGGCGAGGTATCTGCACTGTGCTGGAGGCCAGAAAATATACATCATTGTTTGGAAAGCTCATACTGTGCATATTTTTTGTAACAATATTATATCAACGTTCTAGACTTTCTCCTCCACATCTGGGGTACACGTTGCTTCACTGTCTTTTCTTTCTCTACACTGCTCTACTTATGCACACACACGCACACACGCACATACACTCACTCACCATACAGGCACACACACAACACAACACACACACACACACTCACACTCACACACACACACTCACCATACAGACACACTCACCATACAGACACACACACAACATTACACACAAACAACACACACAATACAACACACACACGCACACACAACACACACACATGCGCATGCACATACACACACGCACCATACAGACACACACACACACACACAATACAACACACACACGCACACACAACACACACACACATGTGCATGCACATACACACACACACCATACAGACACACACACACACACACAACACAACACACACACATACACACACACACACACACACACTCACCATACAGGCACACACCGTACAGACACACACACACACACACACACAACACAACACACACACATACACACTCACACTCACACACACACTCACCATACAGACACACACCGTACAGACACACACACACACACACACACACACACACACACACACACACACACACACAACACAACACACACACACACATACACACTCACTCACACACACACACACTCACCTTACAGACACACACCGTACAGACACACACACATACACACAACACACACCATACACATACTGTACACACACACAGCACACACACAATACAACACACACACTCATCATACACACACACACACATGCACGCGCACATGCATGCACACACACACTCACCATACACATACATGTGCACACACACACACACGTATACACACACATCATACAGATACACACACACACACACACACATGCGCGCGTGCAAGTGCACACACACACACACACATGCGCGCGTGCAAGTGCACACACACACACACACACACACGCACACACATGTACACCATACAGACACACACACACATGTATACACACACACATCATACAGACACACACACACACACACACACACACACACACACACACACACACACACACACATGCGCGTGTGCAAGTGCACACACACACACACACACACACACACACACACACACACACACACACACACACACACACACACACACACACACACACACACACACACATGTACACCATACAGACACACACACACACACACACACATGTACACCATACAGACACACACACACATTTCACAGTGTACGTACTTTGCTGAGTACAGAAATGATGCAACCTATATATTATAGTGCGTGTGTGGAAGTGCCATTACTCATCCCAGCACGAGAACTCTAAGAAGATACATGCAGAACTCATCTTGCACATTGATCAGCCTGTATTGAGGCTTAATTTTGATTTCAGGTCAAGTAATTCTTGAGGAGTTGCATGTCTTCACATTCCTCACGGCCACACTGATCCTGCACGGGTGTACGTCATCATGAACAAGGTGTGTCCTGCAGTCATTATAGCAAAACTGTATACACATTTTCACTTCGATCCTCAATGTCAGACAGACGTATATTACACTTACATGTATACGTACCATGATCGAAGCCTAACTCATCAGCCTTGTATTAATTGTACCTGGCCGGTCACCATATATTGCAGAAATGGGTGAGGCCTGCTGTGGCCTGTGTAGAAGGACCGATGGCACAATCAGGTATGCTGATCAATCTGAAAGCTGCTGATTGAGTATACATACATAATTAGGTAACAAGCTAAGACCATGTGCACGTCTATATTTCCAAATAAATACACTTTGTGTTCCACCACCCCCTCCCCCCACTTCAAAATAGTGGTTCTCATGCAGCCCAAACAAGCAAAGCCATAATGTGCTCCACATAGCATTTCATGGACCATACAAACTCAGAAAGCAATTATCGATTTACAGAGCATAATAGTCATAAACAGTTCATAGATACAACATTCACAAACTATTACAACTATTGCAGATACAATAGTATACATACAATATATAAAACATACAAAACACATTACATTGATACGTATGTGGTTAGCGTAAATATTACTCCCAAATGGCAATTAATACATGTATAACAGTAAGTATATAAATGTACAAAACTCATTACATTGATACGTACGTACAATCAGGTGTGGTTAACGTAAATAATTAGATACAACACTATCAAATGGCAATTAATACATGTATAATAGTAAGTATAAATGTACAAAACTCATTACATTGATACGTACGTACAATCAGGTGGGGTTAACGTAAAAAATTAGATACAACACTACCAAATGGCAATTAATACATGAATAACAGTAAGTATAAATGTACAAAACTCATTACATTAACACTAGTATTCAATCAGATCTCTGTACATGTGCCTCATTACTCACAAGATGTGTAACCAGGTGTGGCTATGAATGTAAAAACACTACTAAAATACGCAAATTAGTAGACATACAAAAGTAAGATAAATGCACAAACTCACTGACAATAGTAACAATTACTCGACTGTACGTGTCTCAGCACTAGTGCTTAAGCAGGTGTGGTTCATGTGAACGGATCATGTCATGGGAGGCCTGTATCAAGGTCAATAGAGAAGCAAAAGAGAAGTGCCACAATGAAGATGAAGAGAACATGTGAGATGGGTGATAATTGATGTGTGTGGTGTGAATTTGAAAGAAAACAGCAGAGGGAAAGAAAGAAAAGTGGTGCTGCCAGGAATTGAACCCAGGGCCTCTGGCCTAAGCCACAAAGGGTCTCAAGGACAAGGTTTGAAAAGGCTTCGGACAGTATTGGCCCAGATTATCTTTCATTAGATAATCTCTATCGGTCTTTGGTCCTGGGAGCCCATCCATCGGGCTCCCCATGCTGTGATAGTGCTCAAATTCTTTTAAATTCATGAACAGAACATGTTGCAACTAGGAGAAATAGCATGGGTACTTGGTGCAAGAACAACAAGAACTGTTGAATAGTTGCGTATCACACGCTCAGACTACTGTGCTAGTGGGTTGCCTGTTACAAAGTAATTTCCGTAATGATATTGACACCAGGGTGGACAAGGACCTAAACACTAAACACATACATGCCGATTGCTTGCATGTGCGAACACACTACCACTTACCCTCCACCATGTGTTTCAGGTCTTCACCAAATTGCTTCATCTTTGGGTTCCCTTGTGTTGCCACAGCAATCATTATGTTACAGGCTGCCATCAAGGAGTCCTTGGTGGATGTTTGCTCCAGGTATGCATATAACTTCTTATTTTGTAAAGTTTTATCAGACTCTTTTTGGATGTCATCAAGAACACCTTTCGTAATGATATCCTTGTGCTGAAGATCATGTACAATGTCTTTGGATTCCACTTCACTGATGAACCGACCCCGATTTAAGCCAAGGACATGGCTAGCTGCAGGCACAGAAAGGGAAAGTTGTGACAAACTCACAATATCTAGAGTCCATGCATTGCAGGACTACATTGTGAACAAGATGGGCATTCCTCACAGGAGCTAAGTGGGTGCTAACCACAGACCCTGCAGACACAGTCATCAGAGAGCATGGAAAAGTCAGATGACGACGGGCAGCAGACGCATAGGCCACTGCCACTGTTCTAGCAATGAACAGGGGCTTTGTTCTGGGACCATTATACTTGCAAGTACGCTGCTCCTGTGCACTTTGCAGCCACACTTGTCGCAGCCCACAGTGCAGGAGTGAGCCTCGGTTTGTTTTTTCCCATCCCCACCCCTCCCTTCCCCTTTCATAGGTTTATCATCTTTATTCTCCACTATACCTTCGGGTGACCGGTACAGGACTGACTACTGACTGACTGGAACCTAAGGGGTGATGTGGGACGAGGGAACGTGGCCAGTTCCGTAGCTCACATGGCTGAAACGCCATGATAGAGCGTAGGTCACGGGTTCAGGGCTTGGTTGATGGTCCTTTTTCTCATGTCGCCTTTCTCCTGAGCTGTGTTGTTTCTTATGTTTCTCTTCTTCTGTTGTTGTTTTAACAGGATTAACTAGTTTTCTTTTTTTCTCTCTCTTCTTCACTCTTAAAAAGGTTAGGCTAAAGTGGGCCATAGCCACTAGATGGTGCCCATTTTATGGAAACACAAAGCAATTACGTGGTTAAATAATTAAATTAATTAGTTTTAACCTTTACGTAGAAAGGAAAAGACGTTAAATAGCAGTGGAGGCAAGAAAATAACTGCAAGAAAATGTAACAGGTTTGGAAGGCTTCAACTGAGAAGCTATTTCAATTTAGAGATGGGCAAAGCAAACCACCAAACTCAGTGGGCAACAAATTGTTCATAAATGGTAAATGACACTGCAAGATTAAGAATTGAAGGAAGTTGTTCAGACATGACCATCAAAATGACGCACCACAAACAAAGGGACAATTTCACCCAGACAGTTGCAAGCGTAAACCTATTGGCATGCAATTATCGTCACAACATCGGACAATAGCAACTCTGAAACACACACTTAGTTGGCTTGCACACTTGCTAACACTTCTCTATTCTACTCTTAGTGCTCACACACTCTGTGTGGAGTGCACGCCACTTAGGGTGCGAAGGGGTGTGTGATAGCAGTAAAAGTGATTACTGCATGGTGTTCAAACCCACCTCGGTCAGGGGTAGCCTGCTGCTGAGGGTTAGGCTGAGGTGGAAGCGTATGTTGCAATGGGTCAGGCACTTCTGTGAGAGTATACGGAAATAAAACACACGCTGATAAGTTTCCAGCACATACTTGTAGTGGACACTGAGCATAAGGGAGGTCAGTGCCTTCACGTGTATTTGGTAGTCTGTGAAAACAACTGCACCACATGTACACACTCACCAACCAGCTCTAAGATTTTACTGTCAGCCTCATGAGGTTGAAGGTGCACCTATTGGAGCAGGATGAAGAAGACCACTCTGAGTATAAGCTACACACAACAAACTACAGACCTCACATTTACACACCTTGCAATCCATCACATTTTGGAACCAGATTTTCTGCATTGGTGTGAACAGTGTTTCCGGACAGTCACAGCAACAATCAAGAATCGTTTCGTAGTCGTCTGCCATACGCGCACCAATTTTACCACACTTATGGTAAAAACCATACTGAACAAACTCCTCGCTGGATAGTGTCAAATTTGTCGCTGCAATTTTAGCAGATTCATTAACAGCTTCATCAACTGCTTGACAACGTATCTGCAGTTTCTTGAATTTAGCCTCTGCAGTGCATCCACTATTGCATAAAAGCTGAAACCGAATTTCAATACATGATTCCTGCTCAACCACAAGGATACTGCACCCAGCACGCCATTCCACAACAATATGTGACTGTTGTACAGATGGGAGGCTATTTACTCTGACACACAGTGATTCCTTACATTTCTTTTGAAGACATTTTGGAAACATGCTTGCAAAGGCGGCAAAAAACCGTGGAGGTATGTAATAATCATCCTCATCTTGCAATCTGAACATCACCAGAAGTGGTGCGACACTACAGGCAGGCAACTCTTTGCATACAGTTTCAGATTGCAGCCGATGGTTAAAGACAAAAACAAAGCTTTTCCCACTATTTTTAATCGGTTGCTCAATCACTAGACCCATGTGGACACAAAATTTCTCAAACCACTTTCTTTTCACACTTAACTGCAGCTCAGGATTTCGACTGAAGAGATCTGCAATGGTGGCCTTCCCCTCTTTCTTTTTGCTAAGTTGCTGTGCTTCAGAAAATTGTTGGCAAAGATACTGGGGCTCCAGTACAACAGTGGTATCCTCGTCTAGCAATTCTTTGTACGGGCAATACACTAAGAAACCATAATTATGCAGAAATGTGAGGAATTTCTCAGTGTCGGCACTGGAGTAATTGGGCAGATTTGATTTTACAATGACTTTTACCTTTTTTCCCTGGCAGCATGTTCGGCGCACTATTGCATCATACTTCATACACTGCCAAATTGGGACCTTGGGCAGCCATGAGTGACGTATAATCTCCTCAAAAAGTGGGCCATTATGTGGGCCAATTTGATCACCTTCAATTGCCCAGAATTTTTCATCAGTTGGCTTTACAATCAAGGTGTCGTACTTACTTTTCAGAGATTCATGCAGCTCTTTCCCAAATTGGCTTCTCTGGCTATCTGTAAGCTTTTCTTTGTGTGTACCTACCAAAAGCACGCTTGGTGGCGAACAATCACCGAGCAAACATTCTGCATCGTACGATACAAAAGCTAAAATGTGCTTCATTGTTCTACGGATTGTGTCTAATGCCTTCTTCCCATTTCGCAGATCAAACGTAACGAGGTAGACACAGTGGATGCGTGTAATCAGCAGTGGGAGGTGGTATAGCTGCTGGTTTCGGACGTCGATGTGCATCAAAATCTGGGTGGTATCGGCCAACTCCCATTCGTGCTCAGGCGGTAGTTCCTGCAAACTATCAGTCTTTTTGAAGCACTTCACCACCCACTCCTCTCCGGGTGGCAATGTATTTTGCTCAAAATCGCGAAGTGTTACAACTTTTGTAACTACCAGATCTCTAGTGTCTCCTGCAGCAGAACAAAAGGAACAGGAAAGGTGCATGCATATAGTAAGTGCATGCCTAGTATATGCATAAAGGTGGGCTCCTAAACAAGCACAGATTTGAAGTATGTTATATACATAATTATAGAGTACACTAGCCTGTGGTGTGACAGTTGGCAGTTGGCACCGAATTAGACATTTCAACCCAGACTATAGGGTTATCATCAGCAATGAAAAGTTACAAAAGTTATATACACTCGGTTCAGGCAAAATGAGACACCACACAGTAATAAACAGGGAGGGAGAACCCTGAGCCGGAGACTGAAGGAGCACAGATGAGCCCTAACAATCGGAAACCTGACCCAGTTTGCCCTGGCGGAGCATGTGGCTGCTCATTGACTGGGGAAGTGCCAAAGTGTTTGCCACTCACCACCAGTTCTAACAGAGATGTCTGCTGGAATCCTGGCACATCAGGTCCCAAGACACCATACTGAACCTTTCCCCGGTGTACCACTAACTGACTATCAAGACACTTCACAAGACACCACACTGAACTTCCCCCCCCCCCCCCTCGGTGTACAACCAACTGACTGTCAAGACAAGTCACAAGACACCACACTGAACCTTCCCCCCCCCCTCGGTGTACAACCAACTGACTGTCAAGACAAGTCACAAGACACCACACTGAACCTTCCCCCCCCCTCGGTGTACAACTAACTGACTGTCAAGACAAGTCACAAGACACCATACTGAACCTTCTCCCGGTGTACAACCAACTGACTGTCAAGACAAGTCACAAGACACCACACTGAACCTTCCTTCTCCCGGTGTACAACCAACTGACTGTCAAGACAAGTCACAAGACACCACACTGAACCTTCCCCCCCCCCTCGGTGTACAACCAACTGACTGTCAAGACAAGTCACAAGACACCATACTGAACCTTCTCCCGGTGTACAACCAACTGACTGTCAAGACAAGTCACAAGACACCACACTGAACCTTCCCCCCCCCCTCGGTGTACAACTAACTGACTGTCAAGACAAGTCACAAGACACCACACTGAACCTTCCCCCCCCCTCGGTGTACAACCAACTGACTGTCAAGACAAGTCACAAGACACCACACTGAACCTTCCCCCCCCCCCCTCGGTGTACAACTAACTGACTGTCAAGACAAGTCACAAGACACCACACTGAACCTTCTCCCGGTGTACAACCAACTGACTGTCAAGACAAGTCACTGTAAGACTACATCAGGATGCCACCGCCATTGAGCTTTTCTCCAGGACATTCCATCTCTTACCTCTGCGTGTTTTCATAATTTTTTTTAATTTTTCCTATCTCTACTTAACCTAATTACCCTTAATTCTATACACTGTATAAAAACTTAGTATATAAGTAGTATCTATTAACCTATCTTTGCAGACGTTTGGCCTTTAATCAATTTTTATTTATTTTTATGTGCTGTCCCTTTCCTACCTGAACTGAGCGCATATAAAGCTGCTAGTTCTGGAACCTTTCATTACTGATGATGACCCTAGTTTGGGTCGAAAAGTCTAATCAATGACAACTACCATCTGTCAAACCCCAGGCTAGTGTAGTTAACCCTCGGCGGCGCGTAGCTCAGCAAGGCGTTACGGTAATTGGTCTGTGTATGTGTGTGTGTGTGTATGTGTGTGTGTGTGTGTGTGTGTGTGTGTGTGTGTGTGTGTGTGTGTGTGTGTGTGTGTGTGTGTGTGTGTGTGTGTGTGTGTGTGTGTGTGTGTGTGTGTGTGTGTGTGTGTGTGTGTGTGTGTGTGTGTATGTGTGTGTGTCTGAGTCTCATCTGGCACTGCAGGCTACAAGGTGACTTATGAGCGATACCAGTGGATTCAAAACGACAAAGTACATAGGAAGTTATAAAGAGGCAATTGTCTCGAAATCACTGTGTTCGAGAGATATGGCGTGAAAAAAGCGAAAAAGCCAATAAGTGGCTTACTCTTTCCGGGAACGACTAAATCGTGCTCACTGGCTGGATGTATCGAGAGGTGCCGAGTCCAGCGTTCTACTCTGGCGGTGCGAGCCCTCACTGCGGCGTCTGGTGGTAGCGCGGGGCAGTGTGGGTATATACGAACCTATAATCGTCAAGCTCCACCATAGATACTCTACACTACATAATCGGATACGAATCATTTATTATTGCGTACTTTGCGGTATTGTGACTATGCCTGCCTTGTGTATAAAATATCCATATGACGTCACTTCCTGTGTGACTATGTAAATAACATTGGAAGAGGACAAGAAAACTGTCCTGTGAATTCACACGAATATGTTGAGCTTCTACACTAGACTCTTATTTAGTGGAGACAAGAATCTGCAACAATGTTAATTTAGCCAGCAAAGTTTGTTGCATAACACTCGCCAAGGGTTCTGCACTTTAGTGCTTCATTCAAGATACGAGTCGGTCTTATTTGCTCTCAAATAATATATTAAGGAAGTGACCACAAACATACCATTTCTGAAAGATTGTGGCTACTGAGAAATAAGAGTATCAAGTCAAGGGTAAGGCTGCAGGCAACAAAGAAGTTGAGAGTGTACTATAGTTACAATATTACCTGGCACAGTAGGACATGAATGCCTTGACTCCTGCATGCAAGCATTGACAAGGACAAATCTATCATGATTAAAGAGGACCCCAACCTCTCACAATGCACATATATACTGCACTGCAAGGCCTTGAGTACCCTTTGTCCCAATGGCTTCTGACACCACAGACTTAATGTAATGTACCCTCCAGTCAGTGTGGAGAGGAATCATGCATAGCTAGAATGTATTCTCCAACTGCCTGTATGCCTTACCTGCCCCTGACCTATGCACGCATATCATGGCATGAGCCAACCGGAGGCACCACCCATAATGGTTAGGAGCCTCCTTGCCTTTAAGGGGGTGCACCCCTCCCTGAATGTGCCTTTATGCGTGGCGTCTCATGAGGAGTGATGTCATTGATGCTACATGTGGTAGGACTGATATCATACCACTTCTGGTTAAGGATATGATGTAATAGATGCTAACTGTAGCGGAAATGACATCACTGTTTAGCCAGCACAACCGACACACATGGGGAAATGGCCCACCACCCTTATCACGCCTTGCGGTGGAAAGAAACAAAAGAAAAAAGGCAGGACAGAGCTTAACTGACACCTCAGCCAACAGCCAGAGCATAGTCGTTACGGGTGCTACTCTATGCTTCCTATTCGCTCACACCAGTCGGTTAAACCGACCGACCTATCACAGTACTGCCATTGCAGCGACCACTACCTGGCGCCATCAGTAGCCCTTATGTCATCTTAAGTGCGCTAAGCACATGGCCAACAGTGGAAGCATCGGTGGAGGGTGTTCCATTAACTACGTTCAATTCATTAAACGGCATATAAATTTAAGCAAGCAGCTCATGTCGCCAGATTCTAGGTCAGTTCCTATACAGTTGATAGAGGCCACCTCAATGACAACATATATTGGAAAGATAGCTGAAAGAGATCTACTGTACACAGTAGTCACACTCTGCTTGCTGAGAGGCCATACAACTACAGCAATGTGTCCAAGTGCATACCACTACACATGAGAGCATATCCTGCCATAAGCCCACACCCTTATAAGTCATTAGATAAAAGCTGACTCACCAACCGCAGACGATCCAAGATCTGTCTTCACTACCTGTGGTGGAGGCTGGCCTGTTTGTGGTGGCAGAGGCTGTGCTCCTGCCTGTGGTGCAGGTCCTGATTGTGTATAGGAAAGAATGGGTCAGTCAGTCATACACCTATGCACACATATGCCAAGAATAGGACTCCTTCCTCTCTCCAAGGCATCAGTAGTGGTGTGGGTGTAGTATCCATTGACAACCATTCTATCATGCACAAACACATTCACGCAAAACACACAACTTACCCTCCAATGCACTCTTCATCTTCTTCCCCAAACTTTTCATCTTTGGGTTGCCTTTCACAGCTATCATTACCTCACAGACCTCCATCAAGGCATCCTCATCACACTTATTCTTAAGGCACTCATGTAGGTAGTCATTCTTCTCTTGTGCACCAGGAGTCCTTGTGATGGTTGTCAAATCACCATCGTCAATAATGCCCTTATTTCTAAGTTTATACACAATGGCATTGGCATCTACAGTGTTGACGAACGAGGTCCAGAAATCCCCGAGTACTTGTTCAGCTGCAGAGACAGGGAAGATGTATACTATAGCCGACAGCTGTACTCACCAGTCAACACGTCTTATCGCCCTACACTGATTTTCTAAATGCAGCCATGTTGCACTGCATATTTTGCAATGCACTGTTTATGTAGTGTCTATCCTTTTCCTCTGCACTGGAATATAGCTACCAGTGAGCCTTTGAAGCAGTGGTGCATAATTTCTAGTTTCCAGAGGACACAGTTAGCTGTGAGAGGTCCAACTCCAAGCATCCTGCATGCCAGGGGATGGAGCCCAGGTACTTTCAAGTAAGTTCACAAAAGCTACTTGCCAATATTCCATAAGTTGTATCAGTGATCATGCACTTTATCATTGTTTCATTACAAAGTGCATAATTATACTTATGCCTTATAACGATTGGCAACTCCATTATCCAAAAATCACTGGACGATGTGGAGGTCACTTGATTCAGACGCTTCGACCCAATCCTGGGTCCTCATCAGTGAGAAAAAGATAATGTTTCAAAAAACCGGCACACATTTTTATCGCATGAATAGTGGGAATTGGTGACAGGAGTTGAGGTGAGGAAAGGAATGATAGTAATAATGATAATAATGATACTAGAATAGCAGCAATAATAATGTCAGAACATGCACATGCACAGTATGTCAGAAGCATGCTGTAATATTAATGTGGTCAGACTGCAGCTGGTCTCAGTTGGCGAATCAAGGGGTTATTGTACTGATGGTAAGGGTCCTACATAACGGTTCATTGTCTGGTGTTCTGTACGGATGTGCCAGGCTTCCAATACACATCTCTGGAGGTAGTATGGATGGGAGTCAACCACTTCTGCTTCATTCCAATTAATCTCACGCACTTGGTCAACTGCATGCTCTGCTACCCCTGACTGGGCTGTGCTCCCTGATGTTAATGCCCTCTTGTGCTCCTTCAAGCGATGTTCCATAGTTCCATAGAGTTATTTGTGACTGACAAAGACCCTCAAGGCTGAAACGTCTAACTGAAATCTGTCTTTGCTACGTGAATGCTCAAGAAAGTAACTGTTCAGTTCAACACCATAGCATGAGCCTCTACCACATCATCGTGTTCCATAGTCTTGCCCATTTGGCCATGTGCACTTTGGAACACGAACCACATGGGATTTGGTAAACCACACCAGCTCTTGGCTGGGTGTGTGGTCCATCAGCCTCACCAACGTCTGTCGAAGTGTGTGATGGGGCCGGAAGGATGTGCGAATCCTGAGTGGGGCCAATATCTTTCGGTTGGTCTCACGGACGTACAATTGGGTGACTGTGGCTGTGGGTGGGTCCTGCTCAGGCAGTTGTGAGCATGGTGGTGGAAGCCAGTTCTTCACCACAAGCCTTCTAGGGTAACTATTGTTCTGGAGCGCCTTTGTGACTTGTTCCTTCTCTTTCACTGAGTCTGGGAAGTCCGAGCAGATCTTCTCAGCGTGGTCGAATAGGGTGCTGGCCACTGCCACCTTATGTGCCAAGGGGTGATGGGATTGAAAGTCCAAGTACTTGTCCATGTGTGTGCTCTTCCTAAACACTGTGGTTGACAAGGATCCATCAAAGTGATGCGTGATCCTTGTGTCCAAGAAAGGCAGTGTACCATCTGACTCCATTCAACAGTTAACTGTATGGTGGTCTCAATGGAGTTTAGGTGTTTGTGGAAACACTGGACCTTGTCTTCAGGTAGAGCTGCTAGTGTGACATACTTTTTCCAGAAAGAAAGTGGTGCTTTGACAACTGTTATGTTGGGGAGTTGATGAAGGACACAATTGGTCGTAGTGGGATCCCAGGTTTGTGCACTTTTGGGAGCCCGTACAGTAGGGGGATCTTTCCTGCTGAGCTGCGCAACCGTTCATACAGGGGTCCTGGGATGGCACCCGCCCTTAAAAGGGAGAGAAGTAGAGCATTCATTCGTCTCTCCAGGGCCTGTGTGGGGTTCCTTGTGACCCTCTGTATGTGTTGGTGTCAGCGAGCAATGCCCTAATCTTCCCATCATACACAGTCTGGTCCATGATGACTGTGGCATTTCCCTTGTCTGTGGCAGCTATGACAATGGTTTCTGCGTCTCTGAGTGCTTTGATGGCCTTTTGCTCATCTGGGGAGAGGTTGGTGGGTAGTGGGTTAGACTTCTCCAGCAAACCTTGTCTTCATGAGCTGTGCTTCTGATGGGCACACTCTGCTGAGGCCACTCTCCACTGCTGCAATAATGTGTGGGACTGGAACTCTTTTGGGTGCTGGGGTAAAGGTCAACCTCTACCCAACACACCTTTCTCTGCTAGTGACAGAGGCCTCGACAACAGGTTGACCACCCATCTGTCATTGGGGTGTCGCGGGTGTGAGCCACCTGTGGACCGGTAAACAAGACGTTGAGCTTACTCTTTTGATGTTCTTTGCACTTCTCTGTTTTCTCCTGTTGGATTCTGGTCTGTACCTTCTCCAAGGCTTCTCATGTGGGGCCTGCAAATGAACTCAAGTTGTCACCGTTGGAAGAACAGGTCGTACTCGAGCTCCCACACATTGCGGGCATTCTGCAATATGCAGACCATCAGGAAGCGTCTGCCGGTTTGTCTTGCAATCTTCTGCCCTCCTGGCTGTGCACCAACGGCCACACCTCCAAACTACAGGGCACAAGCCCATAGCGCATGATCCACAAGTTGAAAGCAAGGTGCTGTCTATGTGCTGCAATTATTTCCACCGTTCTCGTGTATCGTCTTGCCTGGCCGTGTAACGTAACATCATAGGTATAGCGAATCATTCTGAAGGTTTCTAGGCAGCAAAGTCACATACGTCGTTAGGAGTTATGAATGTTGATTTGGGCTGTGGGTGCTATAATAAGAGGGTGCACTAATTAAGCAGAATAAGGTACCGTATGGCCGAAAATTTTGGTGGGGAATTTATTTTGGCGGGTTGGCGGTTTTGAGAGCAATCACCAATATTTCATCTCCCATAAACTTGACAGTGTGATTTCGTCATTATTGCAAAATCATAGCTCTTTTGTGTATATACTAAACCTGCAGCTAGACGCGCCAGTCTAATCATCGGCATGGAATTCACCATTAAAAGCTACATACGAGGACATCATTTCTCCAAAGAGTTTTGTGCACCGGAGGTGGGAGAAGAGTTGCCTTGTCTGTCAAAGCGAGGAAGCTAAGGCAATCCATACAGTGTGTACGCGGTTGCTGTAAAGACCGACGCAACAAAAACAGTCCACATTAAGTGTAACAACAATTAGTCTACTTTTCAGTTGCATTTCATCATCAATTTCGTCCTAACTGAGCCGAAACAGCTCACGACCCAGCTACGGTACTTGACACGGATAACTTACATTTCAACGAGTTCCTCGACTTTCCGGTGCAGGCAGACGCAGATATCCACGCAGACGCGCTCGGATTTTTCGCACGATTCCGCTGTGATTTTTCGCAAGATTCCGCGCGGAAGAATCTATGGAGGCAGGAATTCCGCGCGGATTCGTGCGGAAAATGAAACCCAGTAGGTACGTATGTACGTAGCTGTACAGTGCCTTTACGTACACTCGCACACACTTCCTTCATAAGCGGCGCCGAATGACCTGAAACGTGAAACGTCGACTTGTACGAATGACAAAATGGCTGACCAGTGGAGAGAGCCCCTCAGCGGTAGCGTGACTGCAAGAATACTGCTTCAGCAGCCAATACCCGTCTCCAATCGAGTGCGTACGCTTGCGCGTTCATTCCAGGACCTCTTCTGCATTGTATAGATCCGCGCAGATGATCTGCAGATTGCCACGCTGGTGATCCGCGCATTGCCGCATGGGCATCTGCGTATTGCCGCGTGGCTACCTTCGGAAAATCTACGCGGCATGTCTGCGGAAAAAGGTAAGTTTTCTGTGTCATGTATCGTAAATTCCCAGCGCACGTCAATTAGCCAGATCAATAATTACAATACAACACATTTATCGTCACGCTTATTACTTACAGCTACAGACACTTACTTTCCTGCTTACCTATTTTCTTGTATCATTTCAGTAAAACTCCGCATATTTTGAAGTATAAACACTTGTGCACATTATACATATTATAAATCCAAAACTACATCCAAATATATTTTGTGAATCATCAGTCTGTGTTATACACACAGTATCATATGACATATGTGGGGGATCTTGGAAACATTTTTGCAAGGAAAACTAGTTTGTTTACTTCTTCATACCAATCAAAAATTACGTCCAAATATTTTTGTATCTGTATTCGCATGCGCATGAGGAACATGGTTGACTTAAGACAGCAGACACAGGGATCCATGAAGCCGACTGGATGTCAGTGGGCACTTAGGTGCTGTACCACGACAAAAAGTGTCTATTCCTAAGACAATGCGTAGCACTTCCAGAAGGAACAAAACCGAATGACTCACACACACTTTAAGTGCCGCATGGCTACATACAATTACGAGCAGATGAGGTGGTCTGGGAGTGATTCTGAAAAACATCATGCTCTCGGCTGGCCCCCTTCAAGCATGCTCTGAAGTGAAGAGTGGGTGTGAGACAGCAGTGCATGCCACAAGGGAGATACTTGAGAAGCATGATGTTGAAGGGGTATTGCTGGTTGACGCCACAAATGCCTTTAACTTACTGAACAGAAAACTCACACCACATATAACATCAAGTCTGTCCCGCCCTTGAGAATGTCTTGACGAACTGTTACCAATCACAAATCCGTCTGTTTATACTAGGTAATGGAGAGGTCACATCCCAAGAAGGTCGACCCAAGGGGATCGCCTGAGGGTGGCAATGTTTGCCCTTGCCATGGTCCCTCTAATCAACAAGCTAGCTGAGGTTTGCAAATCCGATTACCAGATCTGGTTTGCTGACGATGCAACAGCAGCCTCAACAGCTAAGTGTGTCAGGCAGTGGTGGGACACATTATCCTCCAGGGGACCCTGCTTTGGGTACTATCCCAATCCATCTAAAATGGTACTCGTGGTTGGTGAGGAAAACGCAGAAAAGGCCAAAGTTGCCTTTAGAGGGACTGGCATCACCATCTTGACTCATGGCTCGAGACATCTGGGCGCTGCACTTGGCTCCTTACACTTCATTGAAGAATATGTGGGCACCAAAGTGAAGGGATGGATCGAAGAGATCGAAAATCTAGCTGATATTGCTGTTACTCAACCAATATGCTGCCTTCTTCCACGGCACAAAGAACAAATGGACTCACCTATTTAGAACCATCCCTGGATGTAGTCACCTCCTTCGGCCGCTTGAAGACGCTATTCAACAAAAGCTAATATCCTCTATTACAGGATGACCTCCATGCTCGCAGCTTGGGAGGGACCTCCTCTCTCTCCCAGTCAAGATGGGGGGAATGGGGCTCACCAATCCCACAGCCTTTGCAGATAATGAATTTGAGGCATCTAAAGAAATTCCTGCTCCACTCATTGACCAGATTTGGCTTGCTTTGTTCATTTTGTGAAAGGTGATAACAGCTTTCCAAGACCTAGGTCGCTCAACCAGCCTTCACTCGAAGATTCTATCTTTGCAAAGTCGCTCTGACGTTCGCCTACATAGCTATAGAGACAATCTTGCACCCACAGAATCAGTTCAATTGCAGGAGACAATTCCTACGCAGCTAGGCAGTAGGCGCAGTGTTCTAGTAACACGTCTAGCGTTGGAACATATTCCAAATGCAATTATTTGCGTGGGTGCTTTCCGCTCCTACCCCTTCCGTTTTGTAACTCATTATGCGCTCCTGGTTATACAGGGCCTATGCCTCCTGGTGTAACTCTAAACATATGTTAGCATGATTACTGTGTGTAATCTTTACTAGAATATAAAAAATTTCTATAAAAATTTCAAGGGAGGTCCCGTAACAAAATGGCGGCATTGGGGTATCTTTATACATTGGGGAAACAAACTTCGCATTCCCCCGAACACTGTACGAGTCGGAATGCCACCAGCGCTGAATTCCTAGAGGTTCAGATACCTCCGTGCATCTTTGTGTATGAATGGGACCTGTAGGTGTCCTGTCAAGTGCTAGAACCATGCAAAATTCAGTGGGAATAATAATAATAGGGATATGTAAATGTGAAAATGTGGTAACCGCGAGTACAACGCTCTTCCCTCACACGAACTCCAGGTTGCATTTGGGAACATTGTCGCACATCGCACCTTGCAGCCTCTCTATGGCCTTGCATGGTTCCAGTTCACCACTGTTTGCCAGTTTTGCCAGCCAGGCAGCGCTCTTTCACCTTCATCTACTCCTGAAACGTCTTTAGTGCTCACGAGATACTGGCTTCTGTGTTCTTTGGCGTGTAGCGCTTCGACATCTGCTCAAAGTCGTCGTCAAGCGTGCGGTCTGACTTCATCAGAAGGATGAGTAATTAGACCGCACGCTTTCAACGGCTTTAAACTTTCAATATTGTCTACAATGTCCCTCAAATACAAGCAGAGCTTAATTCTTGCTATGCCTAGTATCTGTGTGCTGTTGCAGACTTACACAAGTAATTTCAATTAAGATACTAGCTACAGCTGCAGCACATCAATTAAAAGTGAGAAAGTCGCTTTTTTTGATATCCCTAGTCTAACAATAGTTACGTAATAAGCATTTGGTATGGTGTAGCTAACTACCGAAAATAACTAACTTTATACTAAAATACCAACCACTCCTATTTGAAACCTATACCTTGCCTCCTTGTATTTCTAAATACATCACTGACTAGTACGTATTGTTAACACTATACAAGTTGCAAAATGACTTGCGCGTCCGGCATGCACTGTCTATTGTTCTATACAGGCAATTGGAGACAACAGCAGCAGCATGGTTTGGGGCAATATTACCACTGATTAGCCAAGAAAGTATCACCTCACTGTGTGACACATATGGTCCAACTCCCCTTCAGCACCATGAGAGTTGGACAGGCCGACTGAGTACACAATGTCTTTTCACATGTTAGGATTCATGTCATTTTCTCTATCTGTCTGCTTGCATGAACTACACACTCACCCTGGATTCTGCTAGCACTCATCACACTGGAGCTTGGCCCAGTGGATTTAACACACAAAAATGCAAATACTTCAATTTACTATAAGGTCACATGGGGGAACTCCGTGAATGGGGCAACTCCATAAAAATAACTTCCGACAGCTATAACTTTGCCAGTACACTTGCGATCGAGATGTACTTATGCAAGCACGATGCTTACTCTATACTTGCAACCACGTTGAGCTGCGGCAATTCTTCCTTGTTGTGATAGAGAAGCAACTTCCAGTGGAGGTACGAAATGTTCGTGCAAAAATTTTCCTGTCAACATAAATGTAGATCTATACACACTAAGATTCTTAATTCTACCAAACACTTGCTCCAAAGTTAGAAACAGCGTGTTTGTCACACACTGCACTGTCGACACTCTCGATGTAGTCCACATGGGCGGTCACGTAGTCGCTATTTCTGGAATTTACGACGTTACCCCATCCACCACTTTTTGACCGATCATCAGAATTCTATAATTATCTCAGGAAATGAGAAAGGGTAGTTCTCTAATACCAGCTTTACAACAGGGTTGAAAACCTTGCCGACGTTTCGACCAGTAGCTCTGGCCTTCTTCGCCCTGAAGCTGGTGTTAGAGAACTACCCTTTCTCATGCCTGAGCAAGCTGAGAAGCCCACTTCATCTCAGGAAATGCACGTGCAATTTAGTTTAGTTTTGGTGTGTGAGGCAAACATAGATGCTAGTAATGTCGCTTATCAATTGTTGGAATTATGCAACAACAGAGTAATGTTTTAATGGAGTTACCCTTAGCATACATTGTTACTATATCCAAACCAAAGCTGGAATAGGAATCTCCCTGGTTGATGTGGGAGTGTCCCATAGATATACTATATAGGGTCTAGCTACATTCCTGTGGTGTCGACATTCCAGCGGTTACTTGCGCTAAATAGAAATATGCGGTATAGGGGTTGACCTACTTTTGTACCTTTGGTTGGGCGGCCCAGCTACTGCCTGTGGGCTAGAGACATATACACGGCTAACGCATATGACTAACAAACGCGCTTTATGGAAAAAGCTACACATATAATAGAGAGTTTGAAGCAGGGATAGCGAATCCCTTTTCGTGTACACGAGGAGAAAGATCGATTGCATCTAGGCAGTTCTACTGATAAAACAATAGATTTTATACTACGTATAGAATATCTATGGTAAAACCACAGCATACGGGTCTACCTATATATCACACCATGGCCACACATCCGGAACAATATAGGACACGTTATTATCACGCAGAACAGTTACGGACACTGTACTAACCGGCGTCTGTACCTTCCTGTGCAGCCATTTTCTCGTGTCATCCCAGTAAAACTCCGCGTACTCGTGCACATAAGCAAGAAAACATACAAGCGCTAAGGTCCTTAGGATGCATATCATATGACGCCGGATTGACTGCCTTGCTGACCATCCTTTCATTCTGGCGAATTAAAAAGTCAATAGGACTAAAGGCGTTAAGGTTAAGCCCAGTCTCCTAAATGCAACCATGCAGTTTTAATTCTGTATAGCAAGAATTTAATGTCTGACAAATGCACACTATAGACATGACATGCACTCATTCTATATATGCATATGCTGCATGGCAAATGAGCAGAGTTGCAATACTGTGCTAAAATCATTTCCACTTATCAGTGATTGCTAGCTAAAGTGCCTGCAGATGACAAGTGAGCAAAAACTTTAACGTTTTGTCCAACGCACATACATGCTGTTGCACACATGAAGAGTGAGTAGCCCTGTTTGGCATCTGTGCTTCTTGACAATTTCATTTAATTTGTTGCATGCCCGCATGGCTTTTAATTGCACTGTAGAATGCTAACACTAATTTTCCAACTACATCCCTATACACCCTATCCCTAACATCCCACTACAGTGCTGTCTGCTCACTACAATATTCATTACTATTTGTCATACATTACAATCATATGGATACTGTACGCAGTATGTATACAAAGTTCATGCATGTAGTGATTGAATATGCTGAGCAAGAGACAAATTACATGACTGCCACTATACAAAAGGTGCATGTACATCAAAACGACTGTCAGTGTTAAAGATAAAGTGGAAGACACGCTATGGTGATTGTAAGCTGGCCCCTACTGCATGCCAGCTACAGCTGGATGTGGGAACCAAACCAACTGCTGCTGCGTTAAGGGGCATACATATAATTCTGTGGATCCTTGGAGCAAGCACCTCAAGCAACTCTCAAACTCATCCTTCTCATATGCAGCAAAGTGTGGTGTGTGGGCTGGGCCGCGTCCACAGTTACACTTGAAGCCTACAACGGCCCTCCTTGACTCAAGGGAGGCTACCACTGCCCTCCTTGATTCAGGCGGGTCGTAAATCATATCATACACATTGTTGATTCGTTCATCTATCTGTTCCCTAACACTGCTGCAGTCCACATTAGCCTGCAGAGTGGGCTCCAATTGGATCTCAATGTATGACTCACTCTCTATTAAATGCACCACTCCAGTGAGGCTCTTGTGTCTGAAGGCAACATGAGTGCGTGATAGGGGGTCCACAGTCCAGCGCAATCCGGTTACCAGTTCACTGATGAGGCAGCAGAAGAGACCACTGGGTAGGTAATAGGACAGGTCATCCTGTGAAGTCAGTGTGAAGAGAAGAGGCTCAATGCCTCTTGCTACAAGAAACATCTGATCACGGTGTCGGGGCAAGGCAGCAGGGATCAAGTAGCAGTCTTGTTGATCCAATTTTGCAATAATGCGAAGTTCTGTTAGCAGCAGCAACAAGTGATTAAAGTCATCCATTTCGATGGATCTTCTGGTCATTCCACAATGAAACCAAAAGTCTTTCATTATGCTGTCCAGTTGAGGTTTCCTGCCCTCGGACGTTGACTTCTCCAATACCTTCCTAATAGATTTCATCAACTTGAACACAATCTCATGAGCGAGAATTCTATATTTGGATTGCAGTGTATTGGCATCATCAGAGCAGGTATTCTCTTCCACACCTTGCTGAATCTTCTTCAAATTCAGTAAAACTATGTCTGGGGGCTCCATACCCACTTTCATCACAACGTGTGCCAAGCTATGGAGTACTCTTTGCATGTCAAACAAAAAGTCTCTCATACTATTTCTGATTCTTTCAGACACTTTCAATGATTCAACTCCTCCTCTAAGGTTCTTTTGTACAGTTGAACTCTGTTTTAGCTTCTGACTTGCAGCTGAGCCTCTCCTTCTCAATGTTAGTGCACCTAGATCAGGTGCCTCTTGATAGTTGTTCATGTCAAAAGGGTCTTCTTCTGTGGTTAACTCCACAATGTGCAGATGGCCCTCCTCACTGCCTCTCTGGTTGTCCTCAGTTTCCTCTGTGGAGACAGCTTGGGTCTGGTGTTGGCCCTCCTCACTGCCTCTCTGGTTGTCCTCAGTTTCCTCTGTGGAGGCAGCTTGGGTCTGGTGTTGGCCCTCCTCACTGCCTCTCTGGTTGTCCTCAGTTTCCTCTGTGGAGGCAGCTTGGGTCTGGTGTTGGCCCTCCTCACTGCCTCTCTGGTTGTCCTCAGTTTCCTCTGTGGAGGAAGCTTGGGCCTGGTGTTGGCTCTCCTCACTGCCTCTCTGGTTGTCTTCAGTTTCCTCTGTGGAGGAAGCTTGGGTCTGGTTTTGGCCCTCCTCACTGCCTCTCTGGTTGTCCTCAGTTTCCTCTGTAGAGGCAGCTTGGGTCTGGTGTTGGCCCTTCTCATTGCCTCTCTGGTTGTCCTCAGTTTCCTCTGTGGAGGAAGCTTGGGTCTGGTTTTGGCCCTCCTCACTGCCTCTCTGGTTGTCCTCAGTTTCCTCTGTAGAGGCAGCTTGGGTCTGGTGTTGGCCCTTCTCATTGCCTCTCTGGTTGTCCTCAGTTTCCTCTGTGGAGGAAGCTTGGGTCTGGTGTTGGCCCTCCTCACTGCCTCCCTGGTTGTCCTCAGTTTCCTCTGTGGAGGCAGCTTGGGTCTGGTGTTGGCCCTCCTCGCTGCCTCCCTGGTTGTCCTCAGTTTCCTCTGTGGAGGCAGCTTGGGTCTGCTGTTGGCCCTCCTCACTTCCTCCCTGGTTGTCCTCAGTTTCATCTGTGGAGGAAGCTTGGGTCTGGTGTTGGCCCTCCTCACTGCCTCTCTGGTTGTCCTCAGTTTCCTCTGTGGAGGCAGCTTGGGTCTGGGGTTGGCCCTCCTCACTGCCTGTCTGGTTGTCCTCAGTTTTCTTTGTGGAGGCAGCTTGGGTCTGGTGTTGGCCCTCCCCACTGTCTCCCTGGTTGTCCTCAGTTTCCTCTGTGGAGGCAGTTTGGGTCTGGTGTTGGCCCTCCTCACTGCTGTCCTCAATCTCCTCCTTAGCCGCCATGAGGAAGTCAGAGGTGGCTGAATACAGGCAGCCAGGGTCAATGAACACCAGGCTGTCCTCCTTCTTGCACTCACTGGGTACCTTGTGGTACATGAGGCCTAAGATGTGGAACAGCCACAGTACAATGTCCAGGTCTGCTTCAGCGGAGTCTTCCCTGACGTAGCCTAAGTTACATGCCACTTTTAACAGCTCAGAGTACTTGCAGTAGCGCACTCCTTGGCCGTCCATGACCATCTTCAGCAGCATCCAGGGAAGAGGCACCTGGACAGACATCTCCATGGATCTGTCCTGAACCATCAGGCGAAGAGTGGAGATGTACTCTTTGGTGTCTTCATCCTGCTCCTTGCCGGCCTGCCTGGTATCCACAGCCCAGAAAGACCGGCATTTAACATCATACTGGACAAACTGGCGGTAGGGCTTGCTGCTAATCTCCCCCTCTATCATCTTGTGCAATTCATGTAAAAATTGGTCCTGACTGTCTGGAGGTATTTGGTCCAGGTGTGTGCCAACAATGAAGATTTTGGGTGCCTCTGGGTGGAGTTGAAGATAATTCTCCACTTTAGGAGTCTTTCTCCCAAAGGTGTAGATGCTCCTCAATGGACGCTGGATGAGATCACTCCTGAAGTAGCTGAGACGCCCCTCATAATTTTTTTCTTTGAAGTCTTTCAAACTGAACACCACCAGATAGATGCTCGGTGAGGTGATGAGGACGGGATGGACGTCATGGTAAATGCTTTGTCCACCTGTGTCTATGAAGTGGATGAGGCGTCTTTTCCCAAGGACCTTCCCCTGCTTGTCCTTCAGGATGTCTTGCAAGTCTTCACTGCTGCATGCACCACCAGCTAGGGCCTCTAAAGCCTGCCGAACCGTAGCAGGTCTCCGAGTAGCATCACTTTTGGAGGTTGGAGGGTGCGCAGAGTCGTGCGTATTTCTGGATTCAGTACCACTGGGTGTGGTTTGATGATCCACCTTACTGGGTGTGGCTGCTGCATCAGTGGGCGGGGTCATATCAGTGGGTTTGGTTGGATTCTGTACATCACTGGGTTGGGTTGTCAGCTGAGTCCTATTGATGGTTGACTCGTTGATAGCCCGTATCAATTCTCCTTTTTGCTGCTCCTTGGAGACAAGTTTCCACAGCTCTTCTGCTCCATCATCCTCCAGGCTGTAGCACTCCACCCACTCTGGAGCCTCCATGACGTCCGTGCTGGCTGTCCCTGCCTCCACGTCCCACTCCTGTCCAATGAGGAGATTCTTGAAGCAAGTCTTACCGATGCGAGGAGGGCCTATCGTGGTGCACTTGGTGATCTTCAGGGTGACACTGGCCTGGTTACGGACCACCTCTGAGTACTGTTTTTGAAACTCAAGTACATCGAGACCTGCACGGAGATGTTTACATACGTATGTGCTGATTAGCATGAATTACATAGCAAGCACAGTCCTCTATACTTTAGCACAAACTGCATATCACTGTACTCGGGACACTACAGCCTAACATGGACAGGATCTTATGGCACACATCCTCAAAACAGCCCACCACATGCTATGCACAGAATACTGCACTGTGAGGTGCACTTCCAGTGGATGTAGTTCAAAACAGTGTACCACGTGAACTATACGCTAGAGAACTCATCCCTTCCTCTTTGCTATACCAGACGTGGTAATGAAACTCTACTCTAGCAGTCTCAACATGAATCTCGACACAGTTAGTAGAAGCTCGATGAGTGCTTTCGTTTGTCCTCTACTGTTCCCACTGGGGACAGCAAAGCATGCAGCACACATGTTTACAGCGGACAACATTGAGAACTCACTTTCTTTGTTAACCTCCTCCCTACTGGTTTCTGTAAATGAGAGACAAAGAGTGACACACATACAGTTAAGTATTACGTATAAGTATAAGTATGAGTACAAATAAAACTGGCTTGTGCATGATCATGCGGATGCGAAACTGATTAACGTGAATGAAAATGGGTTAAGGCACACATCCTCAAAACAGCCCACCACATGCTATGCACAGAGTACTGCACTGTGAGGTGCTCTTCCACTGGATGTAGTCAAGACATTTAACTTCCTAGTTTGTTTACTTTTCAGATATGCTGCATGTATACAGTGCTACGTTGCAATACACATGGGGACGCACATGGGGGATGCTGGTAGACATGTGTGCTACTGTTTACTACATATACAGCACCAGCAAGAAGGTGACAGACTATTTCCTAACACGATACACACAGATTCTACTGAAGACAGCCTCAACACACATGGAGTGACACTCAACACAGTTAGTAGAAACTAAAAGTGGTTTGTTTGTTCTCCACTGTGCCAGCACTGTCCACATTGGGGACAGCAAAGCATGCAGCACACATGTCTACAGCAGACAACATTGAGAACTCACTTTCTTCCTCAACCTCCTCCCTGCCGGTCACTGTAAATTAGAGACAAAGAGTGACATACATGCAGTAAAGTACACAACCTGTTTAGCACACCACACAAACATGCCACATGTCACAACACACCAACTTGCTACTCATGGCAGTAGACAGGGCTAAGTGTTGAGGGACAGGTGGAACTGCATGCATTGTGTCACTCATGGCCATAAACAGGGATGGGTGGAGGGAGCTTAGACCCCTGATCAAAATGGCCAGGTTGGCTGCCACATAGCAATGGCAAAAACACCAAAATTCACTGTACCATCTTGCTGAGGGCAGGCTCCCGTGCCAAACAAATTTGTGAAACAGATGAGTACAGCGAAACAAACACCTGTACTGTAGGTAAGCAACAATCCAGTGGTTGCCTTCAGAATGGATGATTTGCAAATAGGGATGAGCGGGAGTAATGAGTGGTCTGGGATGAAGTGCTATAGCTAAAGTAGATTGCAGTCCTGTTAAGTTCGTACACTGCTTTCTAACCATCTCCTGGGCCAAAGTCATGTGCTTGTCATTTAACTCTGCTCCTTTGATGATGTCTGCCAAGTCAAGTTTGTTATAATGATAGCCTGAGCCTTCACTTTCACGTCATAGCGACCGTAGCTGCTCCTCTTCTTTGATGCTTTCAGTCGCTGCCTCTTGCACCTGTTTGTTCACTTCTGCAATGGCCTGTCACGAGATTGTTGTGGAGTGGTTCCTTGGGTCTGGTCAGTTGTCCCCTCAAACTGGCTTGTAGTAGTGGCAAAGACCATAGCAAATTGACCACCAAAAGCTAGGTCACTCATGATATGATGGACATTTCACGAACCATATTTTCGCGGTGTAATGGTGCTTGCAAATATAGCAAAAATATTTCCACCGCTTTATGTTTACAGAAAGAAAATGGCAAATGGTAATTTCATTATGGTAATACAAGAGGGAGGCATGCAGTACTGCTAAAGATGCAGAACAGTTCAAAAGGAAGTCAGAAGGGTAGATGGCACTCCCATGGTTCCCATTACTGCAACTCCTTTTCCCGTTGCACTGCGAGAGACAGACGTTGCTGCAGACAGATGAATGACTTGGCTTCTCCAGTCACCTGCATGAGGCAGGGGCCGAGTTCCTTCAGGAAAAGTGGGGTTTCTGAGTGGAAGAAACCTGCCGGCCGTCTCAATGGCCCCAGGAGTGGAGGTGTGGAATTGGTCGTGGGCTGAGTACTTCTCACACTTGCATCATTTAGCCAGGGCTGCCACTGCACCTGCCTCACTGGTGACACTTGCAAGAAGGGAAGGTGAAAACGTGTCTGGACAGGTGGCGTCCCACACCAGGAGCCTGCTTCTTCTCCAGATAAGAAAAATGACTGTTTGATGATATTTGAAGATCAGAACTCCGCCTCTGGTTGATTTAGTGGTATTTTAGTCTTTATCACATTGTCCGAGAGTTTTAGGTTATAATTAGCCTGGCTAGCTAGACTGTCTCCCTTACACGTCAGTGATTAGATGAAACGGTCTAGCTAGCCAGACTACGTCATGTGCCTTTTAACATGTATCGCCAAGACAAAATTACCATTAGCACTGGGATAAATGTTTGAAATATTTTAAATGTTTGGCCTTTACATGCATTGTATGACACAACCTTTAAGTACTGCTTGTGGTGCCTTAGGGTCCCCAAGAGAGGAGGACACAGAAGGAGTCTAGACGGGGAAGTGAATCTCATGATCAGAGATGAGGTCGATCCGCCAATGCCCACCCAGCCAGGCAACCACCACTCCTGACCAGCGAGCGACCCCCTCAAGTCCCTTGCTGCACGGCTTTCATCCAAATTAGAGGAGGGAGATTACAGGGCAGCTGTTCGCCTCACCTGCTCTGAGACCTCTACCGTAGAGCTTGATGAGGCCACTTTCGCAGTCTTCCAGTCCAAGCATCCTCCGTTACATCCAGATTCATGCATCCCTCTCCTTTCCTGAGAGCACTCCTCAATCTCCCCTGTGACTGAGGTAGAGACTGTCAAAGCCATCTGCTCTTTCCTCAACGGATCAGCTGGGGACCAGATGGTCTTCGTCCACAGCATCTGAAGGACCTCACCAGTGCGTCTGTAGAGTAGAGAGAAGGAACTCCTACTGGCCCACATGCCATTTGTCAACCTCATGCTCAAGGGGAAAACCCCCCTTCAGTCTGTCCAGTCCTTTTTGGAGCCACCTTGATACCACTGGGGAAGAAAGGGGGCAGTATCAGGCCAATTGCTGTTGGCCACACTCTTCGGTGCCTGGTAGCCAAGTGCGCTTCCTCTAGGGTGCTGCCGGTCATGGGGGATCTTTTGACCCCATTACAGCTTGGTTGCGGAACGCTGTTGGGATGCGAGGCAGCAGTCCACGCAACACGCCTCTACATCCATAACATGACCGCAGGCCATGTGCCTACTGAAGCTTGACTTTATGAATGCATTCAACAGCATGAGATGCAATCGAATGCTCATGGCAGTGAAGGAATCCACACCAGAGCTTCTGGAGTTTATCTACTTGATATATGCCCAACCATCCTACCTTTTTTGCGAAGACCGTGTTATCCATTCATCCAAGGGCGTCCAGCAAAGTGACCTTCTGGGCACCTACTGTTCTGCTTGACAATTCATCCAATGCTGCTAAAGCTGCAGTCAGAGTTAAAGGTCTTCTATTTGGATGATGGGACTCTAGGCAGCAGCCTGGACGATGTACTCTGTGATCTTAAGATGGTAGAGAGGGAAGCGGCAGTCTTAGGCCTGCAGCTGAACTGGGCTAAGTCCAAGCTAATCTGCGATGACCCTGGCAAAAGAGATCTAACATTGAGTGCTGCTCGTGGTCTCCATGTGATTGATATGGACCAGGCTGAGATCCTGGGTTTTCCTGTAGGCAGCCAAACATCTGTTGATGACGCCATCAAGGAGAAGATAAGGCTGCTAGGGTATATGGGGGAGAGGCTACAGCTTCTGTGGTGGACTCATAGTTACTGTATGCATTACATGGTTACTATTATTAGCATGATGTTACGTGTATGATTATATTCTATTATTAGCCTTGATTACTGCTGTACTATTTTGAGAACACAATGCCTTTTGTTTGTAGTCTATTGTTCATTGACTGAGTTGCAGTGATCGAAGTGCGATCGTTCGCTACCGAGCTCCACTACATGGTGTCAAAAGTGGCCTACCATGGCTAGCCTCCGCCTGCAACCGCCAACCGCTTTCAACTTTCGCACTCCAGATGAATGGCCTCGCTGGAAGAAGCGTTGTGAGCAGTTCCGCCTCGCCTCGGGCTTATCAGTCGAAGCAGAGGAGAAGCAAGTCTCCACACTCCTGTACTGCATGGGTGAGGATGCCGACGATACCCTCACATCCACGCACATTACCGCGGACGAACGCAAGCAGTACCAGGCCATGATCGCGAAGCTGGACGAATTTTTTCAAGTCCGACAGAACGTGATCTTTGAACGGGCGAGATTTAACCGCCGCGTTCAGAAAGAGGGAGAGTCGGTGGAAAAGTTTATCACCAGTCTGTACAACCTAGTGGAGACCTGCGACTTCGGAGACCTCAAGAACGAAATGATCCGCGACAGAATCGTTGTTGGGATTCGGGATCAGGCTTTATCTGAGCGCCTCCAAACGTTGGCAGACCTCACCCCAGAGAAGGCCAAAACCCTTGTCTGACAAAGAGAAGCGGCACACGAGCATCAGCTCGCCCTGAACGGCTCGTCAAAAGTGGACAAGTCACTAGACTCGGTGCAGAAGCAGGCTTTCAACTCCAGGGGCAAGGGTCACTTACCAAAGAAAGGCCAAAGTGCATCCAAGGGCCCAACAGCTAAGTGTACGAGATGTGGCCGTGGTCCTCATCCAAGACACCTGTGCCCTGCAAAAGACTCTGAGTGTCACAAGTGCCACAAGCGAGGACACTACAGTGCACAGTGCCTTTCGAAGTCAGTCGGAGAGATCTGCGATCAGCCAAAGTCCCTAGACGACTTCACCTTTCTGAACACCATTGGTTCAGATCGGGACACCTCCTGGACATGCACCATCTCAGTTTGTGGGCAGGACATACCCTTCAAAGTCGACACTGGAGCGGAAGTCACAGTTGTCTCGGAGAAGTATGCTAAGATGCTCTCACCAGACATGAAGCCACCCTCCAAACGACTTCATGGACCAGACAGACAGCCCCTGAGCGTCTTGGGGGAAATCCAAGCCACACTCACATACAAAGGGAAGCAAGCCACGCAGACAATATTCGTGGTACGCGACCTCCGGCACAATCTGGTAGGCTTACCAGCTATTCGCGCCCTGGATATCCTCGCAAGGATCAATGCCATTTCTACGCCCATCAAGGAGCAGTTACCCTCTCTCTTTACCGGCCTGGGCACATTTCCTGGTAGTAGCTATGATATACAGCTAAAGCCAGATGCCAAATCATTTGCCCTCTTCACACCACGGAACGTGCCACTGCCACTGAGACAGAAGGTCAAGGATGAGCTCACTCGGATGGAGGAATTGGGAGTCATCGCCCCAATAGAGGAGCAAACCCCTTGGTGTGCAGGCATGGTGGTGGTGCCAAAGAAGTCCAACCAGGTGCGTATTTGTGTTGATTACCGTGCACTGAATGAGAGTGGATGACACCTTGGCCCAAATTGCAGGAGCCACTGTTTTTAGCAAGCTCGACGCCAATTGTGGCTTCTGGCAGATTCCTCTTAGTGAGAGTTGTCAAAAGCTCACAACCTTTATCACCCCATTTGGCCGCTACTATTTCAAGCGGCTACCATTCGGCATCTGCAGTGCTCCAGAGCACTTTCAGCGTAGGATGAGTGCAATCCTTGCAGGCAATGATGGGGTGCTCTGTCACATGGACGATGTTTTCATATTTGGACGAGACCATGATGAGCATGACACCCGCCTCCACGCCGCCCTACACACAATGCAAGAAGCTGGAGTCACCCTCAACCCTGAGAAATGCGAGTTCAGCAGAAGGAGCATCACTTTTTGGGCCACGTCATCAGTGAGCAGGGCATTTCTGCTGATCCCAGTAAAACTCAGGCGGTGACCAACATGGAGAGGCCTAAGAACATCACTGAACTCCGGAGATTTATGGGTATGGTAAACCAGTTAGTTTTCTCTTAAGCTTGCAGAACTCTCCCAGCCACTTCGGGCACTCCTCAGCCCTCGAGCGGTATGGTTGTGGGGCCCAGCACAGGAAGAGGCTTTTAATGCCATCAAATCAGAGCTGGCCAACCCTGCTACACTAGCATTGTACGACCCAGCCATCCCCACAAAGATCTCCGCTGATGCCTCTGCCTACGGATTGGGTGCCGTGCTACTCTAGCAACATACTGACATGTGGCAACCAGTAGCCTTTGCCTCAAGATCAATGACCGACACCGAACGAAGGTATTCCCAAATTGAGAAGGAGGCCCTGGCACTTGTTTGGGCATGCGAGAAATTTGGGGACTACGTGATTGGCAAAGACATCACACTGGAGACAGACCATAAGCCCCTTGTGCCCCTCCTTGGCAAAACTAACCTGGACTGCCTACCACCAAGAGTGTTGCGCTTCCGGATTCGCTTGATGCGTTTCCCATATACCATCACTCATGTTCCAGGCAAGCAGCTCTACACCGCGGACACACTCTCCAGAGCACCAGTGGCTACTCCTGACAGCACACATCTGGCAGAAGTTGTGTCACTTCTTCCAGCCAGTGCCGACTGTTTACACAAGTATCTCACAGCGCAGCACAATGACCCCACATGCGCAGAGCTCATTGTCCTTTGCAAGTCAGGATGGCCCCGCAAGAACCAGATTCCAGGATTCATCTTGCCATACTGGCCAGTGAGAGGAGAACTGACCCTCCACAACGACCTCCTCCTACGTGGAATGCGCATTGTTGTCCCCAGGAGCCTTCAAAGGGAGACATTGGCCAAGGTCCACACAGGTCATCAAGGGATTCACAGATGTCAGAGCCATGTCTCGATGTCTGTGTGGTGGCCGGGCGTGAAGCAGCAGGTGGAACAGCTGGTCCAGCACTGCCCTGAGTGCACCAAGGCTCTTGCAGCTCCAAGACAACCTATGTAACCCACACCCCTGCCTGAGTACCCATGGCAGTGAGTTGCTTCCGATTTGTTCGAGCTGAACAAGAAGACCTACATACTTGTTGCAGACTACTTCTCCCGATATGTGGAAGTACAGACATTGACCAGTACCACGTCAGCCAGTGTCATCAGGGTGTTGAAGTCCATTTTTGCGAGACATGGCATTCCGGAGACTTTGGTTAGCGACAATGGGCCACAATACGCCTCCCAGGAAATGGCGGACTTCGCACGTGAGTACAACTTTGTACACATCACAAGCAGCCCGTACTACCAGCAAAGTAACGGACTAGCGGAGAGAATGGTACAAACCTTGAAGTCCCTCATTGAGAAATCATCTGACCCCTACCTGGCCTTGCTAGCTTACCGCAGCACACCATTGCCTTGGTGTGGCCTGAGCCCAGCACAGCTGCTGATGGGAAGACCACTGAGGACCGACGTTCCTCAGCTCCCTGCCAACCTCACACCTGAATGGTCATATCTTCCTGACTTTTAAGAGAAGGAAAGGATGGAGAAATCGAAGCAGAAAGCCAACTATGACCAACGTCATCGCGTAAGGGACCTCCCAGACCTAACAGAAGATGAGTCTGTTTGGGTTCACACCAGGAACAGGACTGAGCCTGGCAGGGTGATCACCTCTGCTGATGCTCCCAGATCATACGTTGTCGAAACAGAGTCGGGAGATATTCGCAGAAACCGAGCCCACATCACCTCATGACCAGAAAGCAACACCAGCAGTTCAACCAACACCAATGTCCCGTCTCAGTCTCGCGTTGCCACTCGTTCCCAAACGGGGACCCATGTCAGCCCCCCGATGAGACTCTCCTACTGGAGAAGGGGAGATGTGGTGGACTCATAGTTACTGTATGCATTACATGGTTACTATTATTAGCATGATGTTACGTGTATGATTATATTCTATTATTAGCCTTGATTACTGCTGTACTATTTTGAGAACACAATGCCTTTGTTTGGAGTCTATTGTTCATTGACTGAGTTGCAGTGATCGAAGTGTGATCGTTTGCTACCGAGCTCCACTACAGCTTCTTCAAGTGTAGGCTGGACTGCTGCTCCTCTGCCATTTCTATGCAATCCCTAAGGTTCGCTATGTCCTCCTGATTTTCTCCCTCCTACTCCTCACCCTGCCTTGAGGATTATGATGGCCGCCTCAAGAATATCCTCAGCGAGATCATGAACATACACTTGGAGCCTGGCCACTCATGGTCACAAGCCTCCCTACCAGTGAGAATGGGGAGAAATGGGATCAGAAGTGCAGTTCAGCTGGCACCCTCTGCCTATTTGGCCTCTGCTGCTGGCTGCGCTGGACTGGTTTCCAGTATCCTCCCCCCTCAGCTACGAGACACCCCCAACCCATGGCCAAGCCGTGCTGAAGCCCTCTGGAGCCAGAGCCATATCCAAGCACCCCTCCCTCCCCGAACAGTCATTGCCAGCAGGCATGGGACTCTCCAAGAACTGAAGGCCAATTCCATAGCCTACTAAAGTCATCCCCAGACCTCAGTATGCGTGCTCGCTTGTTGGCCACAGCCACCAAGGAGGCAGGAGCTTGGCTGAATGTTCTCCCAATCTCTTCTCTCGGCTTGATATTGGACAATGAAGCCATCAGGATTGCAGTGGGGCTTCGCTTCGGCTGCCCCTGTGTCGACCCCACCTCTGCAGTCAGTGTGGTTCCTCGGGTACCCATGGCCTAAGTTGTCAGTTCAGTAAGGGGCGCCACCCTCGCCATGTAGACGTGAATGATGTCCTCAAAAGGTCACTGGAGGCAGCAAAGATTCCATCACATCTAAAGCCATCTGACATCTTCAGAGCTGACAGCAAACGACCAGAAGGAGTGTCTATCATTCCATGGATGAGTTTTGGGGATGTATGCGATGAGTGATGTGGGGCTGAAAATTGAGGAGAGTGTGGAGGACTAGGTGGCAATGGGGAAACACGTGTGTTGGGTATCTCACTCAAAGCTCTTCTGGGTGTCTCTTCAATCTCTCTAGGCTCCATCCCTCTAGCAGAGTCAGCCACTGATGTACTGTCCTCTTGTCCCTTTGTGGACGAGCCACTAACCAAAAACAGGGGCTTCTGTTGCCTCTTACTTGCTTTAGGCTTAGTTGTCTTTTTAGCAACACTAGAACGCTTCTTTCTGCGCTGCTCTGGGGGCTTCGGGTCTAACAGGTCTACTACCCTTGCTTGGTAGCGATGGGAATTAAACCTCAAGGTGACTACACTGTCTTTCTCTACTTCTCCCAGATCGCCAATCACATGTTTGACGTTCACTTGATTGGTCTTTCCTTTATCTTTAGATTCCAGCCACTCCACACAGATTTCGTTCCTTCCTCGAGCCATACTTCTTCTTCGCAATATGATCACACCTTGAAATGCCACGTCAGTTCAGGAATGAAGGTGTTAATAGCTCGTACACAACAACATGGTGAACGAAACTAAATGTAGAACACGGCTACTTCTTATCAGATCGAGCGGCGGCGGCCTGTTGACGATTTGAGAAGAGAAACATCCGTAACAAGTCCGTTAGGTTACCCCGCTGTACGACAGAAGTTGGGTGTAAACTACTAATAGCTGCATGTACCTGCGTGCACACACAGCTACACGTGCGTGTGCACGCGGTCACCGGCGTTTAGCCTGCGTTTTTCTCCTATATTACTTCTAATCAGTACAGTATATCAAATATTACCTGCATGTCCATCATGGACGTATGATACATTGGAGCACCACACTTCTCGTGCAAATGAAACCTGTCGTGTGCTGGGGTGGTGTATCCACACACTGCGCAATCCATGTTCCAGTGTCGGCCATTCTTAACACCTAATCACACGTCAACCGTGAAGGAATAATTATAATCAAATCAACTAGCACGTTTTCCTAGACCCTCATCGCCTTCAGTGGTGTAAGCGCCCAGTGGCGCAGAGGGTCTAGCATGCTAGACTAAGCCTATTAGTGTCCTATACAGTAAGGTGATCGAGACTCAGAGTGAAAAATGGAGTTGAGGTGGAAGTTTTGGGTTAGGGTTAGGCCTTTAAAATCAGAAAGGGCCGCCTGTTATATGGGACTCCCACATAATGCTTAACCTCCCTATGGTTGCACAATCATACACATAATATTATACATAGAGCCCTTTAGCTTCAGATGGGGTCATATACGACCTTAGACTGTAAATGTTAATGTTAATATCACTATTCCTCATTGAATGAATACTGTACAAGTTTCAGTTGGGTTTGTGAAGAGTGCATTCAAAGGGTTTTCAAATGAGGCCGACCCACACCCACACACCCACCCACCCACCCACCCACACACACACACACACACACACACACACACACACACACACATGCATACCCACACAGAACCCAGCATGGCAAATGCATTGCACCATGGGGACGTGCACCTCTTGGTCCCCTTCTCTCTATACACACACACGCTATGTACCTTCTTCCCTGAACTGCTCAGCCCTCTTCTCCAGCTCCTCTGCCCACACCACGTTGTTGGAGTCCCGCAGCATTTTGAGGAAGGTGGTGAAGTCCTTGTCCGCTTTACCAAGCAGGATGTCAAAGACTTTGTCCATCTGTTTGATGTTGCTCGGCTGCGCTCTCACTGTCTGGGCTTCAAGTGGGGTCATGAACCCGCCTGCCGCCATCTCAAGATGATTCCCAAAGCCAGTCTCCATTAGCACATGCAGCTTGAGGTCAGCTCGCAGTGAGACCAGTGCCTGGTGGTTCCATGGACTCATGGGGTGAACTGCTGAGAGGGCAAGGACACACCAGGAGACCAGGAGCATCACCAGTCAATGGCATCAACACAACACGTGTACCCACACACACATATCATGCATGATATCATTGCATACATACATGCACAGGACAATACCGTTCGGTATGATGCATACATTATGGGATATACCATCCAGAGTGGGTGCAACTGTTGACATCTTCAGTGCATGAACTCAATCCATGGGAATTGGGGTTCATTAAAATCAGCTGAATAGTACACAATGTGAAGTGCATATGCTGTCAGCCCAAAACCAAAACCCACCACAATACTATACGTAAGGAATACCTCAAGGGACAACAGACAAATCCTGACCCCTTAGGCATCAGAACCACCTTTCACCCGACCAACACATTACACCAACTCCTAGTACACCCAAGTTCCAAAGCAATTCACAATCAGTTGCAGCGGAAAGGTACGTAGATATGGTCAAAGTAATTAAAATTGGCAAATTCAGTGCCAAATGCCAAAATAGTAGGCCGAAGAAGAAATGCGTGAGTGGAACAGCTAAGAGATTTTGAGCTAATAGTAGTGAGTTTAACGTTTACAGTGAGCGGTGACATCCAAATCATCATGTGGCACCCTCCGTGGGTAAGGTACACGGTGAAATCCTAATGTTTTGTATGCCTGGAACCACACTCCATCGTAAGCACATTCTATCATGCACAAACACATTCACGCAAAACACACAACTTACCCTCCAATGCACTCTTCATCTTCTTCCCCAAACTTTTCATCTTTGGGTTGCCTTTCACATTTATGAATACCTTACAGACCTCCATCAAGGCGACCTCATCACACTTATTCTTAAGGCACTCATGTAGGTACTCATTCTTCTTTTGTGCACCAGGAGTCCTTGTGATGGTTGTCAAATCACCACCGTCAATAATGCCCATATTTTTAAGTTCATAGACAATGGCATTGGCATCTACCATGTTGACGAACGAGGTCCGGAAATCCCCGAGTACTTGTTCAACTGCACAGACAGGGAAGATGTATACCAAAGCCCACTAGGTCAACATGTCTTATTGCCCCACTTCACGAGCTTCCTCTACCCAGTCAAATAGGACATACACACGCATTATCCGGACCAGTGCTTTGTGCGCAATATATGACACCATTGTCACAAACCTAACCCTAATCCTAATGCACCTATCTCTTCCCTACTGCTATTGCTAGCTATATCTGACCGTAGATGCTAGACTGACAGACTTGGCCCCGCCCACCCACAAGGGGGTTGGTTCCCCACTCACGAATAGGAATACCACCAGAGCCCGATGGATTGGGAATACTGCACTATGACAATCCCCTCCTATGAACTGGGGCAGGGGGAGCAACATTGGTGGTCGCATAACCCTAGCGGTCCGTCGTATATCGTACACCAAGCGCTGGTCTGGATAATGCACCTGCCCCCGTGTCGCAGTGCTGACGGGTCAGGAGAAGAAACGCGTGCTTCTTTGGGCCCTCGCTACGGTCCTACGCAGGCACCAGTCGTGCGTATCACCACGAGCACACCTCACCCTTGTCATCAGCCATGGATCCACGCGCGATTGCTTCGATTGCTTCGTGAAACAATTCAATTCGATTCCTTCGCGGATCAGGATTGTGAAGGACAACGGAAGCAAGTCCGAATCCAACAAAGTGCAGGGCGCTTAGGTGCCTACATAGTTGAAGCCTAGACTACATTTATTATATGAGCATAGCTTAGTATTCTATAGAAATTAATGATCCAATCAGATTGCTCGACATGGTGTGCCACTCCCTATTTTAGCAGGCCCACCTGTCAACCAGCACTTGAGGAGACAACAGACAAAGGTACGTGGGATGGGGTTTTTCTCCTTTCTCGCCTTTTAGCATACATGACTAACTGCACCTATATTTTCGTTGTGTATGGTGACTCGTGGGGCAAGCCAGAAAGTCATTATTAGGTAGACTTGAACTGTGACGACTCACCACTACACCCATCTCCCCCTCAGATGCCTAACACCGGGATGCTAGATCGCGTAGCCTTCCCTCCGACGGCCGTCGAGTGTCGTCCCCGCTCCGTCACCTTCTGGATGCAGCCCTGGCCGTCTCAGATGGGCTATGAGAGTCTTCGCACTGCATCAGGCAGGGCAGATCGGGCCCTGGGCTTCAGCAGGCATCTTAACACAGGAAGAGGATGGGGGTCCGGCAGTGGGCCGATGGCAGCAAACAGAGGTGGGCCGAGTCAGGTGAAGAGGGTCTATGAAAACTTGCTACGTGATTTATCTGAACCAACCAATGGGCTTTCCAGCCTTCTGAAATCGAGTCACCAATATTCATAGCTTGCGGTTGTAACCTGTAAGTGTGAAACAATGGCGTTGAGTTAGCTGTGAGCTTCCGAAGTGGCAAGTGATCTTTCGCTACTGTCATCACCGATCCATCACAGCATACGCACGTTTAAACATGATCGATTGAAGCCAGTTCAGTCGAAGGGATGGATGATGGTGCATCGTTCCTATCTCTCTATGTGTTATCAGTAAGTGTTATGCAAGCTGGTGTAACTTGTACAAGCTTTTTGTTAGCTACACAGCTTGAAAGTGGCGACTGGAGAAAAAGTCGTGGTTCTTTGCATAACCCTTACTGATAGCACAGAACTACTTAATATGTATGGAGTTAAACAAAGTGAAAATGTTAGTAGAGAAAGTCAACATGTGGTCTGATTGCACACACTGGGGACAGCATAGCATGCAGCACACATGTCTACCAGACAACATTGAGTACTCACCTCGTTCCTTCTCACTGCTTTCTGCAGATAAGACAGAGTAAGGAAAGTGAAACACATGCAGTAAATTACAGAACCTTTCTAGCACACCACCCAAACAGGCCCCATGCCACAACACACCAACTTGCTACTCAAGGCAGTTGACAGTGACAAAGTTATTCAAACTGTTGCATTATACTGACTGCCGTATTACTTCCAACTGTCACAATATTTTTAACAGTCGCCCCACAACAGTGACCATGGGAGCACTCTTATTGACACACAACTTCCATAGGTACACTACATGACACAAGTTACTACATGGATATGTGAATTTCCCCTGTAGTAGTCTGTGATGGATTTTCACGAATGATGATAACATTAACTGCAGAAGACTATTTCACTGGAGGTTCCCCGAGGACACCATTCTGTGGATTCCACACAGATTGTTGGTGGGTTATTTGTAGCAAACAAAACAGTGGCACAGGTATCAATCCATTTTAGCTCTCCTCTATCTCACTGCCATCAAGACAAAGGACGGAGCCATCAAAATGACTCCTTTAGTCCTGCACAGCCAGAGCACCATTAGCCGGAACAAAATGGCGGCCTGGATATGTGAGATTATGACAGCTGGCACTTCATGTACTACTACAACTACTTACCTACCTACCTACTACAGTGTTAAGGAAGTTCGTATGACTATAGTGCACATGTGTGCTTCAGTGTTCAGGTTACTTCTAGTCGTGTATACTTTGTGGTTGGTACATGAAGTACAGCAATGACTACAAGACCCCTCAGTACTCCTTCCCGTAGTCTTCGTGTTACGTGTAGAACCCATGCGAGGACATTCATAAATGGACATTCAGCCTCAGTAACATTTGGAGCTGTAACTCGCAAGCAAGATTTGTTTCTTCAGCTCTTTCTGCACTATTTCTTCACCATTCAAGGGTTGGGCACTGAAGCATGCATCTATTGTGTCTGTGTCAAGTCCTACTCTTCAAGAACTGCCCTGCCAACCACTGCCAGAGTGCAAATGCCACACACACACACACACACACAGCACAAACACACACGCACACACACACACACACACACACACACACACACACACACACACACACACACACACACACACACAACTCCTCCCGCAAGAGCCTTCGTTGATAAGAATGTATGAGATTTGAAACAATGGTTAGCCGTTGACAGATGAGTATTGGTGGATTTGTGGAACATGTCCCCACGCCTAACACCACATGGAGGTTACAGCTAGCACTGTGCACAAGAGGGCTCCACACCGAGGGTAACCTCCTCACCTTGCATCCATTGATGGAGCTCTTGCACAAGCTGGCTGCAGTGCTGTTCTGCAATACCTGCAAATGTCATTGCTTCGAGGAGGTCCTGCCACGTGCAGAGGTCACCTTGAGTCTCCTGCCACTTGTGCAGGCCATCTTGAATGGCTTCCTCCTCGTTAAGGGGGTTGTTTTGGTAGCACAACTCTATCTGTGCAGTGGTCAGCCCCACAAACTCTAGGATGGCTTTGCCTTTCCCAGCACCTTGTCTGCTGACGTGTTTCCTAAAGAGGACAGCGTACCCCGTACAACCTGTAATGGAGACAGCAAGTGGGATGCTTTGTCTGACCACGTGCACTGCAGCAGGTCAATGCTTGCAATGCTTTACATGAACAGAACAATAGGACACATGCTCACTCACAGTGCACTGGCTGTGACAGAGGGTCCCTGTCACTCACAGCTGCCTCAGACCTGCTCTGGGTGACCTCCATCTCACCTGCAAACACCAACAGACAGGGGAGGTATGGGTGGCATTAGAAGGCATTTGGCCATGTGTATACAAACAACAGCATCTGATGTATGGACACACACACACGCATCTAGATACTCGGTGTGTATGTCTGTGATATCTCCACCACCTCCTCCAAATCTGCATTGGGACCAAATAGTACAGTAAGCTGTGGGGTTCGAAATGTTATATAGGGGTTTTTTGACCAGAGGGACCATTGCAGACTTAAAAAATCTGTGATTTTAGCAACAAATCTAGACATAGTGTGCTTGTGTGAAACCTTTTTAAAAAGCTCTGAGATTATAAGCATAGAAGGGTATAAGTGGTTTGGTAATAACAGAACCAGCATCTCTAAAAGAGCTGTTAGAGGGTCTGGAGGAGTAGGTGTGCTTGTTAAACAAAGTATGTTTGATAGGTTCAGTGTTGACATTGTTGATAAAAACCACGAAGATATTCTATAGATTGCATGTACACAAATAAGTAACCCAGAGAAGATAGTCTTTATACCGTATAGCGGGAAATTTTGGACGGTGCAAATTTTTGTATAAATGGCTGTAAGGCCTTTAGAATAAATTTTCGTATTCTTATTTTCGTATGTTCGCGTTCGTATTTTCGTATTCTTATTTTCGTATGTTCTCATGCGCGGATGATTCTACGCCTCCTACACGTGGCAATAATGTCGTCGTTTTTGGTGGAGTCAGTGGTGAGGGGGTACCATGTCTACAAAGACATCTGGGATGCTGTGGTTGGACAGGAATTTCCATGTAAGCCTGAGGATGGGAACAGGGTTGATCCTTTCGCTGTGGCTGTAGTGAGAGGTGATACCGTCATAGGCCACGTTCAGAGGAAGATCTCGTCCATATGCTCTCTCTACCTACGCCGAGATGGCTCCATCGTTTGCTGCGTGACGGGTTCCAGACAGTTCTCCGCGGATTTAGCTCAAGGGGGACTGGAAATACCGTGCGTACTAACATTTCAAGGAGACGCTAAACACACAGCAAAAGCCAAGAAGCTAGTCGAATCAGCAGTACAGTAAGAAACCACAACAGTAAGAAACGGAAACAGAGCGATGCTCCCGCTGAGCTGCCTAGTACAAGTGATCATAAAGACTCGACTCCAGAGCTGACTAGTAAAGAATGGGTACAGCTTGCAGGCATTGTACTGACCAGCAGTGACAAGCAACATATATTGGATGGAGAGATGCTCAACGGCCTTCACATTAACAAGGCACAGGGCTTGCTGAAACGACAGTTTTCAGAAGTAACAGGGTTGAAGTCAACTCTACTACAGGCAAAAAAGCAGCAAAAGGAAGATGACAAGCTAAAGATCCAGATTGTACATTGTCGTGGTGATCACTGGATTGCAGCATTGACATTTTTTGCTTCAGATGATGAAGTGAAGGTGTATGATTCTGTGTACCGAACACTTGATCGGGCCACCAAGAGCATCATCTCCACTCTATTCCAGACTTCGACCTCAACGGAATTGGTTCAGATCAACAGGCAGCCTGGTGGACAGGATTGTGGTGTGTATGCAATTGCCATTTCAACAGCTCTTTGTTTTCGCCAGGATCCTACTGCTATCAAATTTGATCAACCTGCAATGAGGTCTCACCTTGTTGCATGTTTCGAGAAAGGAGCATTCTCTCCTTTTCCAATGATTTAGTTATCCACACATCTGTATGCCATATGCTTATTTATGATTGTCAGTATACTCATGTTTCATACATTATTAACATTACCTGATCACATAAGAAGTTGAATGACTGAATGACTACTCACTGGTACTATTACCCCAAATAAGAAGTTGTTACATAATTATAACGACAAAAAACAGGACTGCAATATGCTTTGGCTAGAAATGAAGTGACAACAAGTAAACACTTGTACGTGAGCAAATTATCTAAGCAAACCTGCAGCTTTGAAGCCATTCTCTACTATACTACTGTTTTCTTTAAGGTAGTCATAGAGGCTGACGAGCCAGTGGGCTCCAAGTGGTTTCATAGTAGACATTCTTAGGTCTACTGGTGAGAACTCTTCTCCTTCATCCAACTGGTGTTGAACTTGCATAGAGTACCAATCTCTGAACTTGCTTCGCATATACTCCTTGACAGACTTGTTAACACTGAGATCCATTGGCTGTAAGTGGTCTGTACAGTTCGCAGGTACACTTACAACATGAATGTTGTTCTCCTCCAGCAATTTGGTGACATCTTTCGTTTGCTGACCTTTAAAAACATCAAAAATAGCCAGTGCAAGTTGATCAGATGAGAGCTTGAGCTCCTTGCATTTGCGATCCACATACGGTATGATGATGCGCTCAATATACTCTTTCATCGTACCTTCATTTGACCAATGATTTGGTGTGTATGTCACATGCCAATCATCTGGAAAACTGTAGCGAGGGAGGCAGGCTGATGTTTTGCCTTGGTAGATCAGCTGTGGAGGTAGAAGCTCACCAGTCAGTGCACCACAAAAAATTGCTGTAATTTGACGTTTGCCCACGATCTCCACTCGGATGATCCGGGGACAATGCTGATTCCGGTCTGGTCCCAGTTGAAGACTAACTCTGGTGGGATGTCTTCCATCTCCACTACTGCATTGACATCAAAGACAAATTGCTCTTCCACTGCCTCGAAGTTCGCTACTGACATCTTTGCAGTAGAGCTTCCTCTCCTCTTAACAAAATTCATCCTGTAAAGGAGTGACTTCGCCCAGTTACTCGTGACAGTGATTGGGCCACTGTTTTCAGCCAGTTGGTTCCTGTCAGCTTTTCTCACAATAGCTGTAGCAGCTGCCATAGTGATGGCTGTATTGATCACTCCACCTCCTTCACGCACCGCTTGAATGTAGTGCTTTACCTGAGTGTCCAGCTCTTCGCCGAGTAGCAAGGGTCTCCCACGCTTCTTGACGGGCAAAGATTTGACGCTGAGATCGCTCGTCTCACCAGCTTTCCGCTTGCGGCTGATTTCGGCCAGATACTTCCCTTTCCAAGTCTGAACCGAAGTAGGCTTCATTTCGACTCCCAACTGCTTCGAAAAACGATGAATAGCTGCCTGGTTGCCGTGCAGCGAGGCATACTCGCCGATCGATGCCTTTTGTTCTGGTGTTAACTTCGCGTATTTCCCTCTAAGCTTACTGCTTCCTTGTGACACATATCTCACAGCTTCGGCGTCTTTAATCGCTCCAGGGCTAACGTGTGCGGACAGAGGTCTACTGGGGTCTGGAACGGTGCCCGCGTCCAAAGGCTTGAAGTACCGGCACAAAGCCATTGCTCTATCGACGTACCATGTGAGAGATTGCCCGCGTTCAAAATGTGACGGCATTAAAATTTCGAATGTAAAACTTTTCGTAGTATTTATTTTCGTATGGCGAGCCATCATGCGAAATATATGAAAATTTGCACCGATCCAAAATTTCCCGCTATACGGTATGTGTATGCTACCTGCCTCCAGCAGCCTCTAGTAGAGGGGATATATCACATGACATATTTGATATTCTAAGAAGTCAGTATCTGAAATACCAGGACAAAGGAGAAATCATGGTCTGTGGCGATTTTAATGCTAGAATTGGCAGCTTGAATGACATGTCCAATAATACACTAACCAATCTTCCTCAAAGGAAGAATATAGACACGAAAATTAACTCCCATGGCAAACAGCTAGTAGGCTTCTTGAGAGGCTGCAATATGTTTACACTGAATGGTAGATCCTCAAATGGCAAGGATAATTTTACTGTAATTTCTACGGTAGGGAAATCTGTTGTGGATTACGCTATTGTACGTACAGGCAGAACAATTCCACAATTAATCAGAGTTTGAAGTTAAGACTGTTCTGGATGTACTAGAAAACTTTTCCATTCTGTCGGACTCTCCTATGCCAGACCACTCATTGGTCTGTTGGGAGTATACGTACACTGACCCATTGCTCAACAGATTATCACAGCAAATCTGTGGTGCTCAACCCAAATCAATATGCCATGTTAAGAGATACAGCCGAGATCCGAACAAACCACTCTTTAAATATGATACAATATATGGGATTCTCTCTTTATTTTCTTTTATATTTATTTATTTATTTATTTTCCTTTAATTTTAGTTTAGTAAGTTTTTTATTACATTGTACTAGGTTGTGTCCTATTGTTATTTTAATTTTATCACCACCACCCTTTCTTTTTTGTTTTATTTAGGTTAGCTATGTTATGTATTTAGTTAAACTCGCGTGTTACCTCATATGACCGCATCATCGTCTGACTGCCCTTTTGTATTTATACATGCGTGCCTGTAAGTAAGGGTGGGCGGTAGCTATTCATTTTTTTCAATACCGAGTAACTAGTCATTACAGTTAGTGCTGGGCGATACTATCGATACCATTGATAGTATCGATACCCAAAGGGTATCGATATACAGATGGGTAACTATTGGCAGTATTGCCTATAAATATATTTTATACACATAATATTGTTAGGAATGTATATAATAATATTATAGTGCACGTTGCGAAGCAAGGCAAATGGCTATCTATCTCTATCAGTCTCAACACACATGGAGTTTGTCACAGTGGCGATGTCACAGACTCACAGTACGAACTTTAACACAGATTGAACAACTTGATTCGAGCGTACTCTCAAGTAACTGGACCACTCAGCATCGTGTTCCCTGTTGCACAGGACTAATTTAGGCCGTCTGGCATCACTATAAATGCCTGGTCATGGCTGTTCTGGGCAGAACCAAACTTATCCGATCAAGCTACGCAAGAGTATGGCTTTCTTTTAGCAAATTTGTTTTCAGCTCATTCCAACGAAGTGGTTTCAGGCTGTCACCCTCAATTGTACAAAGGCATATTGCACTTGATGCCTCCACACGGTTATGATAAAGGAGTCTCACAAGAGATTAAAAGGAATCGATCTTGGCGATTGTGTATTGGAAGAGACGTTTTTGTTTGGGAAAAAGAACCCATGCAATTCAGTACTTAAAGCCACAACAATTCCTTCCTCTTCCTGGTAAAAGCAAAGGCATAACACTGACATGCAGCTCTCACTCTAACCTGCCTTGAGTTAACTAAACTACAGCCAACCACAGCTCACAACAGACAGCTGAGGGCAGGCAGCAGCACATCTTAAGGGAAGCTTCAATGAGTCTGTGAATGCCACAAGTTCAGAAGGGGATTCATTAACACTTGCCAACACTTCATGTACTACTAAATTCCATTTACTATAAGTGATTATATATATGTTGCGATTTGTGAATGTGATGGGAAGATGTCAGTGAGTGAGTGAGAGAGTGGTTGAGGGTCTTACAGTAGTTGTAAAGCTAATGTATAGGCTCAGAGAAGCGATGCATTGTCTGCAGTGCTTTGGAGAGATCACTGAGGGCACACTCACACAGTCACACACGTACACACACACTCAAATGTGCACAATCTGCTGTGCTATGCCAAACCTGTGCATAATTACACATGTGTTGATGAGCATTGATTACATACGTACAAGGCGAGCAACAATGTCTTGGATGTTATTGCCCAAATTACATATCACTACACAGTGGACACTCCAGTCTGACATGGATGGAGTCTTATGGCACACATCCTCAAACAGCCCACACAGTGCTATGCACAGAGTACTGTACTGTGAGGTGCACTTCCATTGGATTTAGTCAAGACATTTAACTTCCTAGTTTGTTTACTTTTCAGATATGCTGCATGCACACAGTGCTACGTTGCAATACCCAGGCACACACATGGCACACATGTGGGTCTGGTTAAGCCAGAGATTATGGCAATGTAGCTATTCAGGGTTCTTTTGCGGAAATCACCAACCAAAGATTTTCTTTGAAATACCAAACGTTTCGGTATTTCAAAGAAAATCTTTGGTTGGTGATTTCCGCAAAAGAACCCTGAGTGATGCAACCCAGCCGGACAAGCTTCTTCAACAATGTAGCTATTACTGTGCACATTTGTACACAAAATACAAGCTCAAATGGCCACTAAGAACGCTTCCTTCCTGTTCTGGTGTTTCAGGTGGCAAGCATCAAAGTTTTCTTCTCTGGTTGTCGTGACGAAAGCAAGCAAAGCAATTTTGTACGATTTTCAGCTACCTGTTTCGATCTCTCTGAGTTTAGCTGCTGATCAATCGCCAATGCCTGATTCTCCATTACAGCAATGAATGTCATTGCTTTCTCCATGGCATCATGATGAAATTTCCGACTCTTAGCACAGTGCTCAGCAAGCTTCTCACTTGCCTTCTTGAAATTCGTTAGGGGCCTATTTACTAGCACACCTATAACTCCTTCACTGATGACTCGCATCTCCCAAAGAGCACACAATACTTACAGTAGCCACCATCTTCTGATTTGGAATAAACCAATCCTGCGTACTTATCTAGCCAGCTGTTCTGGAAGTGCCTTTGTCGCTGATTGATGACACGAGAAGGGAAGTGGTAGTTCATACTAGGAACAAAGTGGTGCTTGAGCAGAAACCTGTCGTGTGCTGGGGAGGTATATCCACACACTGCGCAATACCTGTTCCAGTGTTGGTCATCTTAACACCTAATTGACCTGTCGAACGTAAAGGAATGATTAATCAAATCCATTAGCAAGTTGTCCTAGACCCTCTTTGTCTTCAGTGGTGTAAGCGCCTGGTGACGGAGAGGGTCTAGCGTGCTAGACTAACCGATGGCATCCTATCAGTTTCCTATACAGTAAGGAGATGGAGACTCAGGGGGTAAATGGAGGTAAGGTAGAAGTTTTGGGTTAGGGTTAGGCCTTTAAACTCAGAAAGGGCAGCCATATAGCATGTGCATGTGCATGAGCCCGTGAGCCAGGGATGAATGATGGTGCACTGTTCCTATGTCTGGTGTAACTTGTACAAGCTTTTTGTTAACTACACAGCTTGAAAGTGGCGACTGGAGAAAAAGTCGTGGTTCTTTGGATAACCCTTACTGATAGTGCAGAACTACTTAAACATGTATGGAGTTAAACAATGTGAAAATGTCAGTAGAAGTCAACAAGTGGTTCTGATTGCACACACTGGGGACAGCATAGTATGCAGCACACGGGTCCACAGTGGACAACATTGAGAACTCACCTCGTTCCTTCTCCCTACTGCTCTCTGCAAATAAGACAGAGTAATGAAAGTGACACACATGCAGTAAAATACACAGCTAGATTAGCACACCACACAAACATGTCACATGTCACATGGCTTACATACGTAAACACTTGTCCTTCACATGAGGAGTACGCAACAACAGCATGACTTGTGAGTGTGCACACACTAATACAAACCTCGTTGCAATTTCCTCAGCACACCGTCAGCAAATGTGTTCATTATCCCATATCCTGGCTCCTTAGAAGCAATTCTGAATATTTCCATCACTGACTTCATATCTGCGTTCTCCTTGAGGTGTTGTAAGAGGTGAGCATTGGCATCTTCTCTACTCTTGGATTGAAGGACATCATTCTCAACAACGGCTGGAATGAGCCCCAATGTCTTCAGCTGAGGTGCAAGTACTTTAGAGTTCATTTCTATCAGAAATTGCCTAGCGTGGTCCTGAATAACCTGCACAGGTGTGGCTGCACCACAAGAGAGACAAGTAATGTGAGCAGATAAGACAGAGTAAGGAAAGTGAAACACATGCAGTAAATTACAGCACCTTTCTAGAAGGTTTGACTACACATACACACACACACGCACACACGCGCGCACAAGCATGCACACACGCACACACACACGCACACACGCACACACACACACACACATGCACACACGCACGCACACACACACACACACACACACACACACACACACACACACACACACACACACACACACACACACGGCTTTGTTCAGTGTTGTGCTATTGAGCAGCATGGCACTGTCTACTCCCACGTAGTGATAACAAGCTACAGAGTGGTATTTTGTTGCACACTCATTGATAGGCATGCTGTACTCTTGTTGATCCGGTGCATACATGTGTTGTTTAAGAGTAAGAGTTAGCATGGAATACAGTAAGAGCGTGGTTTTCAAAGCACTTGAGTAAGTGGCCTCTCATCTGCTTTTGATCAAAATGGCCAGGTTGGCTGCCATGGGCCAGGGCTGTGCATGTAGCAATGGAAAAAACACCACAATCTGTTGTACCATATTCCTGAGAGCAGCTTCCCATCCCCACAGATATGCCATTGATGCCAAATAAATTGGCGAGCAGCCTGGTTGTCACGTCATCAATAGATGAGTACAGCGAATCAAACATCTGTACTGTAGGTGAGCTCAGAATGGTTGAAGCAACAATCCAGTGGTTGCCTTTAGAATGGATGATTTGCAAATAGGAATGAGTGTGAGTAATGAGTGGTCTGGGATGAAGTGCTAGAGCTAAAGTAGATTGCAGTCCTGTTAAGTCCGTACACTGCTTTCTAACGATCTCCTGTGCAAAATTGATATGCTTGTCACCTAACTCGGCTCCTGTAGCGATGTCTGCCTTGTCCGCTTCTGTTAGCAGTATACCATTCAGTGTCAACCAAGGTTTATTAACTGAGGTGGCTCCTGAGAGCAGCAGATCATCCACGTCGACTACGTCAGAGGTAATCTTCCTTTTCTTGTTATGCTGCTCACCTCCCATTGATGCCTTGTTACAGTCAGTGCTCGATTGCCTCTTTGCATCTTGAACTACAGGCTTCTTCATCTTGTCCACATGCTTTGGAGGTCCCTGGAACTAAAAGATGCAAGGCAGTTCCTCCCTGAGGGAAATCTGCTGAAAATCGACTGATGGCAGTAGCGGTGCAGGAGATAGGCCCTTCCCTGTCCAAGAATACCGCACAAGCAGCAGACATCCTCCTGAGAACATGGCCAACATCCGTGCTTCTGTGTAATACTGCCACTGTGTATGGGTTCTCTGTATTACCCATCTCCCACTCGATGAGATGTTCGCCAACAGTGGGCATCCAAATTGCTCAGTAAGCAGCCGATAGTCGATAGCTGCGCGCAGCTATCGACTTAGAATGTACCACATGCACCAGCGGCATCAATTTTAACAGTTAAGCCAACGATTGCATCATAGTTTGTGGGCCTACTGGCCAATGAAATTGAAGAAGAGCCCAGTTATTGCAAAACCAAGAGTCGAGAGGTGGAAGGGGATCAATGTGTAATAGTAGAAAACAGCCATTTGTCACAGTGGCAATGTCACAGATTCACAGTACAAATTTTATCACAGGTCGAACAACTTCATTCGGGCCTACTCTCAAGTAACTGGACCACTCAGCATCGTGTGCCCTGTTGCACACGACTAATTTAGGCCGTCTGGCATCACTATAAATGCCTGGATGGCTGTTCTGGGCAGAACAAATTTAACTCATCTGATCAAGCTACGCAAGAGCATCATGACTTCACAGATCAGCAAGGACTCCCTAATCATGCATTTACTGAGGTGTATGCATTTTTTCTGGGCATTACACGACATCTCGGTGCAGGCCGAGCACATACCAGTGGCCAGCAATACCGTTGCTAACACAATTTCTCGCAATAATCTGCAGGTGATGTTCCAAGAAGTACCTGGCGTGTCCAAGGTCCCGGACCAAATCCGCCCAGCACTGAGGCAGCTCCTGGTCGACCAATGGCCTGACTGGATGTCAGACAACTGGAGAGCATTGCTGAAGGCCTCATTACCAACAGCCTGGCAGCAAGCTCGAGGAAGGCCTATGGATCCGGTCAGGCGAGCTATCACCAGTTGTGCAGAAAGCTGAATCTGGCCTACCTACCGGCAAGCGAGGACAGCCTTATCCTCTTTGTGGCTGAGCTGTCACAGCGGGTGTCATACTCAACCATCTGGTCTTACCTCTCAGCGGTCCGGCACCTACATATCTCAAAGGGGTACGGAGACCCACTGGCCAACACCCCATGTCTTGACTTGGTACTGAAGGGAACTAAGCATCTGCGGCCAGGAGTACCTGATACCTACCTATTACTCCATTGATACTGAGATGAATAAAATCAGCACTACTCCAGGACCCCTACAACTATGAACACATACTGCTACGGGCAGCCTGCTGCTTGGGATTTTTCGCCTTTCTTCGGTCAGGGGAGCTGGCAGTCCCAGACACAAGCCAGTTCGACCCAGCATGGCACCTCACACCACAAGACCTGGCATTTGACAGTGAGGTAGAACCATCAGTGTTGCAAGTGCACCTGAAAGGTTAAAAACTGACCAGCTACGAGCGGGCGTGCACCTGTACGTGGGTGCCACAGGCAACGATTTGTGCCCAATTGCAGCGGTGGTGACATACTTGGCACTGACGGGTATGGAGGCGGGTCCCTTATTCCGCCTTCAATCCAGACAACCAATAACACAGGCTCATTTCGTGGACAAGGTCAGGTCGGCAATGAAGGCAGCTGGGATGGACCCGTCAGGATACTCAGGTCATTGTTTTAGGATCGGTGCCAGCACAACAGCAGCAGCCAACGTGTGGGTGATGCAACCATCCAGATTCTTTGCAGGTGGTCAAGTGACAGCTACAAAAGGTACATACGAGTGCCACGAGATGAGTTAGCTCAACTGTCCAGGACCTTGGCTAAGTAGACATGCCCACGGGCAGTGCAAGTGCTTGTGCAACTTGTGGTAGGAGTTTGTGGTGTTCTTGTATGGTCACGCATGCAGGTCAGGTTTGCAGTCACTTGTATCAGTTGTTAGAAGCTCTTTGGTGTTCTCTGTACGATCACGCATGCATGTTATGTTTACAGTTATTTGTATTGGTTGTGTTGTTGTTGAATGCTGTATCAGCTAATAATGAAGCATAAACTGAAGTCGGTATCATTATAGTAATTATAGGAGCGAAGTTTCAGGTTGAGGGAGTGAGGTAACTTGGAGGATTTGGGGGAAGAATCACTAGTCCATAGTGATTAGGGGAATAATTGGTATGGCGCCCCCCCCCTCCCCCCCCCACCACCACCACCACCACCACCACTTTGATCCCTCCAAGTTAAGAGAAATGAGCTAAAGAGGTGCCAGAAGCCACCTCACCCATGGGAGAACTCCCCGGTGGGACAGTCAGCAGCACCCTTTGCAGAGGGACGCTAAGCAGCCAGCCAGTTAAAAGGTGGCTGTGGGCAGTGATCCACTGCCAGGGGGCCCCTCAGTGGTGTCAGCGACATCCAGGGGCTGGAGAAGCGCCAGTTGCAAGGGTGGAAAGGCAAACGCCCCTTGTCAGCTCGGCGACTGCAAGTATGCCCCCCATGGTGTCAGCGACACCCATTGCATTGAGGGAGGCACAAAGTACAAGGGGTAGAAAGTCAACCACCCCTTTTAGATGCGCCAGTGCACAGGACCTTGCACCAACCTCCAAGAAACAGAGTGTTAATCTGCCTCACTGCTAATTCAAACTGTGGTATATAACAGATAACCCACAGTGATATCCCACGTTTACCATGGTAACGGGATATATGTGGTAAATAAAAGTTAAGTACACATGCTACTGTGCTATGACAAAACCTTGATGCCTCTATACGGTTATGATGAAGGAGTCTCACAAGAGATTAAACAGATTGATCTTGGTAATTGGAAATAAAGAGAGATATTTTAGTTTTTGGGAGAAGGAAAATCTTTTGTGTCATGCCAGTCTCCAGTTCATTTCTGACACTAATTTCGGTGCTATCTGCAGGATAACACAGAGGAGGAGGTCGCCCACGGTTCTCCATTGTGCCTGCTACACTGTGTTGTGTCCATATGCTATGCAATCGGGTTTGACTCCCAGGAGTGGACCAAAGTCACCAGACTGCCGCTCAAGCTGTTTGTAAAATGGCGACTGGAAGTGGGCTGAGGATGAGACTAGGACATCGCCTGAACCACTGCAGCTATGCCTACACACTGTTCATGGTAACTTGTCAACTAAACCACAAGGTTGTATAAGGGGGTTACTGAACGGTGGTAGCAGAAGGTGTGCTGTGACATGTACCACTAGCACACAACACACTTACCTGTCTGGAGCCTACTCTTCATGGCTTCACCCAATTCTCGCATCTTTGGGTGGCCCCTCACTGCCTCAAATATGCCACAGACTTCCATCAAGGCCTCTTTGGTGCACATTCTCCGCAGACAATCGTGTAGGATTTTCATTTTGGTGTTCATGCTCGTCAGTCCTCAAGATCCTCTCATGAACACCACGTGGGATAATGTTCTTGTGCAAAAGTTCCCATACCACAGTGTTTGCATCCACGTCTTCAATGAACTGGTACCGGAACCCTTGCCAACACTTCATGTACTACTAAATTCCATTTACTATAAGTGATTATATATGTTGCGAATCTGATGGGAAGATGTCAGTGAGTGAGTGAGAGAGTGGTTGAGGGTCTTAGTTGTAAAGCTAATGTATAGGCTGAAAGAAGCAATGCATTGTTTGCACTGCTTTGGAGAGATCACTGAGGGCACACTCACACAGTCACACACGTACACACACACTCAAATGTGCACAATCTGCTGTGCTGTGCCAAACCTGTGCATAATTACACATGTGCTGATGAGCATTGATTGCGTACGTACATGGCGAGCAACAATGTCTTGGATGTTATTGCCCAAATTACATATCACTACACACATTCACTCCAGTCTGACATGGATGGAGTCTTACGGCACACATACCCTAAACAGCCCACCAGAGTGCTATGCACAGAGTACTGCACGTGAGGTGCACTTCCATTGGATGTAGTCAAGACATTTAACTTCCTAGTTTGTTTACTTTTCAGATATGCTGCATGCACACAGTGCTACGTTGCAATACCCAGGCACACACATGGGACGCACATGGGTCTGGTTAAGCCAGAGATTATGGCAATGTAGCTATTACTGTGCACATTTGTACACAAAATACAAGCTCAAATGGCCACTATGAACGCTTCCTTCCTGTTCTGGTGTTTCAGGTGGCAAGCATTGAAGTTTTCTTCTCTGGTTGTCATGCGCAATGATGTGCAATCCAGCTTCACGAGTTAATCACGTGAGCAGTTGTCACAAGATTGCATAATGTGAATCACGGCACATGGGCACATGTACAGGAGTGCCAGGAGGACCCTAATGTGCAATGTAGAACCTAACCCTAACACCAATACAAAACACGCATACCATACTGTGCAATGAGATTCATCTTCAGAAATGCCACCATGTGCCCTTACCTAAGGTAAGAATTAATGCTAGTCTGAGATGTCAAGGGGCATGATGCACTAGTCTCTGTACCCAGACTCCAATCCTACATTTCTACTGTACCCTGCCTCACTCCCACCCTGCCCACTCCCCTATGGGAGCTGAAAGTCGGCTATACATGCTGCATGATGTACATGTGCACCACTGTGGTATGATGTCACTGCCTACTACCAGCGACCACTGGAGTGGTCCTCCAATGAGCACAGCATGAGGTCATGAACTAGTACAGACAGGGGCTTTGTTTCCCGAAGCACTAGACAGGGATGGGGTTAGTCTGTCGAGCCAGTCCCTCCGTGGGGAAGGGGCTGGCTCGCGGGACTAGGGTCGGGGTAAGGCAGCCTTTCCTCCAGTAGCAACGTGTGGCACATAGCAGCACGTGTAGAGTATCTATGATATTACACACTTCTACTGCAGCCCTGGCCCCATCTCACTAGTGCTCACCCCGCGAAGGCCGTGCCATGATTGCCGCCTCTTGTCCTCGATCGCTACCAACCTCAAGAACGGGGCAGTCGTGAATCGCACACAGGAGTTGTCGGACAGTCTACTCTGCGTCGGCAGCTCTATTCAGGAGCTTTCCATAGCGAGGTGTCTGAGGGAGGTCGGGGGGAGGATCTATGCTCAGAGGAAGAAACGTTGCGGTTGCCGCCCACAACTGCGTCATAAATAGCGCGTGACTTCGAACTAGTCCAGGGTCATCCCGTATCAGAGAGTGCGGTAGCACTCTCTATGTAGGGATGGCATATATATATCACCCCGGGTGGTGTAGCTAGGTTCGTGGTCACTGAGCTGTGGTGCATGCACACACCAACAACGCCTACCACCAGTATTTCAGGACCTTGTAGCCACCTACACACACAGGTAGGTGGGTAGGTGCACCTGTATGAGCACAGTACATCACATGCTGGCATGTTTCAGTTGCAGATTCCACATGTACAGAGCATGCAGCTTGAAAGCACTAATTTCTGCTGTAGCATTAATGTATAGCAATATTACCAATGGAGATGTGTGTGTTTGCGTGTGTGCCGCACATCTATACTAGCTGCATGTAATAGTTTTCATTCACTATCCTGACCTTTGGCCTTCATCAACCACGCAGCACCTTCAGAAGAGCGACGCAGGGTAGGGCAGTGGCTTCCAGGGCACCTACTAGACGGTATCAGGCCAGGCCTCCGTATTCCTTCAGCCATTACTGTCTCTCAGGAGGCAGAAACAGACAATGATCATAGTGTGCATGTGGAGGGAGGACTAGCCAAGGGAGAAGACAAAGTGGCCGGGTCGTGCATGAGGCAACATGGAGAAGACACAACGGTAGAGGTGTCCCTACAATCGGCAGTAGTGTTATTGCACCTTCCATATTTGAACAGGGATACAACAAAATGTAAGAAGCCGATGCATGTATATACCTTCTTACTTAAATCTTGCTATATCCTGGAACGCTCTTCTCATTGAAGTTACACTCTGGCTATAAAAATCAACTTCATGCGGTGCATCAGCAACACAGCACACTAATGTACGTATGCATAATACATGTGTGCATTGTGAGTCAGTTTGGGAGGTCTCTCTCAATCTCCTCAGCAACCCCTCCACCCATTGTCTCTTTGACTGCACTCAGGACAGACCGCCACTCACGAGGCTTCTCCCCTGTACCTGGCTCTTGGGACAGCCACTCCTTGAACATGCCGCAGCATGCCTGCTTCACACTGTGGGGACTGTCAGCTCGAACGGCATCCAGAACTGTTGCCTTCACATCAAGCAACAATCCCACCTCATACCACTTGGCAGCAATCCTCCACACCACTAGCCGTGTGAGCTTGTTAAGTGTGGGGGTGGAGAGGAAGGGGCTGAGTGGAGCTTCAGAGGAACCTGCATGCATGATACAAGGCAGGTACACAGAATGCAAGATAATAATAATAGTATAAAAAATTATAGCAACTAGTCCTTATTTCACACATACATACAATGGTTTGTCTGGCTGAGGATGTAAGCTTGTACTGTACACATTCTCACAGACCCAGTGGGCTAGAGGTTCTTATACAAGAAGCAAACACAATATACAGGAGGAGGCCATACAAATGATCTGTAACTGGCCACTTCCGGCAAATTGGCAAACCTTACTCAACAGAGCTTCATAAGCTTTTCCAGTGCGACCACCATTAGAACATTAGCCTAGAGCATTACACACACACACACACACACACACACACACACACACACACACACACACACACACACACACACACACACACACACACACACACACACACACACACACACACACACACACACACACACACACACACACACACACACACACACACACACACACACACACACACACACACACACGCATACACACACAAATACACACACACGCATACACACATACGTACACACACACACACACACACACACACACAAATAAACACGCACACAAATACACACACACACACGCACACAAATACACACATACGTACACACACACAGGTTGCTCACTTGCCCACACTGCACAGCCCAAGGTCCTCTCCTCTTAGTGCTCACCCAGTCTGTGTGTGGAGTGTGAGCACCTCTGTGTGTAGTGTGTGTGTGTGTGCTAGAAGTGTTTAAGCCCACCTTGGTCTGGCTGAGGGGTAGGCCGCTGTGGGGAATTCCCTTCTGTGAGTAAAAATCCGAAAACACAATCGCACCAACAAATGGTGACAAGAGGTAGTGTGTCAATCATTGTGTATTACATCCATTAAAAAGCCTAATACATCTCTACCGCATTACGCACATGCGCGGAACATAATATCAGTCCGAGGAGCATGGTCATTCTATGGAAACATTTGCGTACAGATCTACTCACCAACTAGCTTGAGGGTTTTACTATCATCCTCATGAGGTTGCACCTATTTGAAGCAAGATAAAGACTTGTCTTAAATAAATGTACAAACACGCTTTATAGAGCTCAGAGTTACACACCTTGCAATTCACATCTTGGAACCATATGTCCTGCATAGGTGTACATGGTATTGCACGGCAACGGCGACACTGCAAAGCGCTTTCAACCTCATCCGAAACACGTACACCAATAGCTATAGTGTCGCCGCACGCATGGTAAAACCCGTACTGAACACATGCACTACCACCAGGCAGAGTTAAATTCCTCGCTGCATCTCCTGCAGATTGGCAAACAACTGTTCTCACTATCTGACAGCGATTTTGCAACTTCTGAAATTTAGCAGGTATTCTGTGTTTGTTCCAGTTTACTGAATCAAGCTGGAATCCAATTTCGATGCATGACTCTTGCTCAAGTACGTGAATTTTGCACCCCACATCCCAGACAACAACTATATGTGCTTGAGATTGATTTATGGACACATTCAACCTGTCTTTACACTCTTCACGGTCATGAAGAAGTTTCAGGAATGCACTTGCAAAAGCTGGGAAAAAACGTGGAGGAATGAAACTATCTGCATCATTGCCTCGGGGTTTGTATGTTACCAAAAGTGGGTCAACACTATTGATGTGGAAAGCTAATGATTCTCTTTCAGATTGTACTTGACGCCTCAAGACAAAAACCAGATTTTGCCCCTCTCCCATTGGTTCCCTGATCACGAGACCCATGCGGATACAAAACATCTCAAACCACTTCTTCATGCTTCGCTCCAGCTTAGCATTGCTGCTGAAGAGGCCATCAACGGTGACCTCACTATCCCGTTTCTTGCTAAGTTCCTGTGCTTTTGCAAATAGCTCGCAGAGGTACTGGGGATTCAACACAACAGAAGTATCCTCATCTTGCAATTCCTTGTACTGGCTATAAACTATGAAACCATAATCGTGCAGGAACGCAAGGAATCGCTCAACGTCTCCACGGGAGACAGGGGGTAACTTTGATCTCACCACGGTCTTCTTTGGAAATTTCTGAAGCAACTCATTGCCATACTTTATACACCGACAGGTCGGGACCTGAGGCTGGCAGGAGTGACATTTAATCTCTTTGAAAATATTGCTATTGTGTATGTCAATAGAGTCACCTTCGACTGCCCAGAATACATCGCTTGGCATCACAATTAAATCGTGGTACCTTCTCTTCAAGGCATCTTGTAGCTTTTGTGCAAACAGGAGCCTTTGGTTATCTGTAATCGCTTCTCGGTGTGTGCCCACCAAGAGCACATTTGATTTTTGGTGATTATCAAGCAGTGAATCCGTACTGTATGAGACAAAAGCAGAAATATGCTTCATTGCTCTGTGAATTGTTTCCAATGCCTTCGCTTCTTCTCGCAGGTCAAACGTAACGAGGTAGACGCAGTGGACCGGTGTAACCAGCAGAGGGAGATGGTACAGTTGCTGGTTTGGGACGTCGATGTGCAACAACACATGGTAGGTATCAGGCAACTCCCATTCCTGCATAACATTAGTCGACAATTCCTGCAAGCAGTCGGCTACTCTAAAGCATTTCACCCATTTCTCTGGAGGTGGCAGCGGATCATTATGCTCAAAATCTCGAAGTGTCACAACTTTTGTAACTGCCAGCCTTTTCTCATCTACATTAAGGTACAAGAAAAGGGAAAAGACGCAAGTACACATACATAATACATAATAATACAGTGAAGAAGATAATATTATAACACGTATTAGAGAGTGTGGTAGAGTTGAGTATTAGAGTGTGGTAGCGGCTAGCTATGGTAGAATTCACAAAATGAGAGATAAAACGGCAGGGTTTGGATGGAAAGTGAATTGTGCCGAGTGTGGTGACATCATTGTGTCTGCGCTGATACTAGTAAGAGGCGGCCTTCATCGATCGACGGTCGAGGCCGGCCGGGCCGGTAAGGCCGAACTTCCGGGGAACGGGTGGCCGTCAGTAACGGAGTTCTGAGGTAATGGAGCCGCTTCAGCGACAGGTTAGTCCAGCTACACGAGGACGACGAGTTTCAAAAGATTGACAGAGTGATTTATGGGGTAGCTACATACGATTCCCCTAAGGTGTTCCACTCAGGTAGCTATCACTTACCGGTCGCTGCCTGTTCGGCCATCTTTGTTCGCACTCAGTAAAAACTCCGACCAGTTTAGGAAATCTTCTATATATATAATTATATCGGTATGCATGCTATATATATATAGCTGATGACTCGAGTGCACGCATTGTCCACCCGTCCATATATAAGTTTAATGGCCCTTTATTTCAGTACTTTTATACTGCACCGTGTGCCATCCCCTAGGAGTTTATAACTGGATGCTGCACGTCGACAAGACTATACAACTACAACAATTATTCCAACTAAAAATTAATTTTTACAAACGCCCCCAAAATTTATTATGTACATAATTATAAAATATACCATTCCAAGCACTTCTTCATTAGGCATCCTCCAAGTACATACAAAATCCATAAAATATCCATATTTACATGTTTCTCATTATAAAACTCATTATAAATATTAATTATAATAAACAAATGTTACTGTACCATCCTAAATGTATATCTTAACTACACTGTCAGTAAACACATGAAACTTATGAAAACCAAACCAAATGTTCATCCATTAAAGGGCTCAATTCCGTAGACATGGGTCTTGGAAGCAAGCACCTCAAGCAACTCTCAAACTCATCCTCCTCATATGCAGCAATGTGTGGTGCGTGGGTTGGGCCGCGTCCACAGTTGCACTTGAAGCCTACAACTGCCCTCCTTGACTCAGGGGTGGCTACCATGGCAACCTTAGATTCATCTGGTGGGTCATATATTGTACTGTACATTAAGCTGATCTTTTCATGCATCCGCTCCCTTACGAACTTGCAGATCAAAGCCTCTGTAACTTGTACATACTCCAATTTGATCTCAATGTACGACTCGTGTTCCACCACGTGCACCACTCCAGTGAGGTCCTCGTGTGTGAAGGTAACATGAGTGCGTCCCAGGGGTTCCACGGTCCAGCCTAACCCAGTCACCAGCTCACTGATCAGACAGCAGAACAGACCACTGGGTAGAAAGTATGTCCGACGGTCCTGTGATCTCACTGTGAAGAGGAGAGGCTCAATGCCTCCTACTACAGGTGTGATCTGACCACGAAGTTGGGGCAAGGAAGCAGGTATAACATAGCAGTCAGGATGATTTAATCTTGCAATAATGCGGAGCTCTGTTAGCAACAGCAACAAGTGATGAAGGTCATCCACATCAATGGATCTCCTGGTCATTCGGCACTGGCACCAAAAGTCCCTCATGATGCTGTCCAGTTGGGGTTTCTTGTCCTCCGATGTTGAGCTCTGCAATACCTTCCTAACTGTGTTTATTAACTTGAACACCATTGCTTGAGCGAGAATTCTGTATTTGGATTGCAGTGTGTTGGCAGCATCAGAACAGCATTTTTCTTCCACACCTTGCTGAATCCTCATCAAATTCCGTAAAATTACTTCTGGGGGCTCCCTATACACTTTGATCACAATTCGCTCCAAGGTACCCAGAACTGTGTGCATATCAAACAGAAAGTCTCTTACAATATTGCTGATTCTTCCAAACACTTTCACTGACTCAACTCCTCCTCTAAGGTCCTTTTGTACGGGTGCACTCTGTGTTAGCTTCTGACTTGTGGCTGAGTCTCTGCTTCTCAATGCTACTGGCCTTTGATGGGTTGCCTCCTGACACTCTTGGCTCATGTAAGAAGGGTCCTCTCTTCTGGTCAGTTCCACATTAGGCTGTTCCAATGGTGTAGGGATCTGATGATGGTCCTCATGGCTAGCTCCCTGGCTGTCTTCCATCTCCTCCTTGGCGGCCATGAGGAAGTCGGAGGTGGTTGAATACAGGCAGCCTGGGTCAATGAACACCAGGCTGTCCTCCTTCTTGCAGCCCTTGGGCACTTTGTGGTAAAAGATGCCTAGGATGTGGAACAGCTTCAGCATGGTGTCCAGGTCTTTTTCAGGGGAGCCTTCCCTGACATAGCCTCTGATCCGTGCCTGTTCTAACAGCTCCGCATACTTGCAATACTGCTCTCCCTTGCCTTCCATGACCCTTCTCAGCAGCATCCAGGTCAGAGGCACCTTCACAGACATCTCCATTGTTCTTTCTTGGACCATCAGGCGAAGGGTGGAGATGTACTCCTTGACACCTTCACTCTGCTCCCTGCCGGCCAAGGTGTTGTCCACAGCCCAGAATGACCGGCCCTTGGTGTCATATTGGACAAATTGGTGATAGGGCTTGCTGCTAATCTCCCTGTCTATCATGTCATGCACTGTTTGTAAGAATTCTTCACAGGATAAAGTGTCTGCCTGACAAACATGGTCCAAGTGTGTGCCCACAATGAAGATCTTGGGTGCCTCTGGGTGGAGTTGCAGATGATCCTTCTCCGTAGGAGTCTTCCTCCCAAAGGTGTAGATGCTCCTCAGTGGTCGTTGGATGAGTTCATTTCTGAAGTAGTCCAGTCGTTCCTCGTTCTTCTTTCGGTAGAAGTCCTTCAAACTGAACACCACCAGGTAGACACTCGGAGAGGTGATGAGGACAGGGTGCACATCGTGGTAAATAGCCTGACCCCCCGTGTCAATGAAGTGGACAAGGCGTGTTTCACCAAGGATCTTCCCCTGCTTGTCCTTCAGGAAGTCTTGCAACTTCTCAAGGCTGACTGCACCACTCAGGTCGTCCAAAATCTGCTGAACAGTAGAAAGATTCTGAGTAGGAGTACGCATAGTGGCTGGAGGTGATGCTGAGGTGGGCATAGTCCTGAATTCAGTGTGACTAGGTGTGGTTGTGGGTGGGGCATCACAGGGTCCGATTGTGGGTGGGGCATCACAGGGTTCGATTGTGGCTGGGGGTGGGGCATCACTGGGTCCAATTGTGGTTGTGGGTGGGGCATCACTGGGTCCGATTGTGGGTGGGGCATCACAGGGTTCGATTGTGGTTGTGGATGGGGCATCACTGGGGGTGGTTGTGGGCGGGGCATCACTGGGGGTGGTTGTGGATGGGGCATCACTGGGGGTGGTTGTGGGCGGGGCATCACTGGGGGTGGTTGTGGGTGGGGCATCACTGGGGGTGGTTGTGGGCAGGGCATCACTGGGGGTGGTTGTGGATGGGGCATCACTGGGGGTGGTCATCAGCTGAGCATTACTGGTGATGGAGGAGTTAACAGCTCGTATCAATTCCCCCTGTTGTTGCTCTGCAGACAGCAGCTTCCATGGCTTCTCGGCTCCTCCCTCCTCCAGGCTGTAGCACTCTACCCACTCAGGGGCCTCCATGACGTCTGTGCTGGCCGTCCCTGCCTCCACGTCCCACTCCTCTCCAATGAGGAGATTCTTGAGGCAAGTCTTACCGATGCGAGGAGGGCCTATCGTGGTGCACTTGGTGATCTTCAGGGTGACACTGGCCTGGTTACGGACCACCTCTGAGTACTGTTCTTGGAACTTGAGTACATCAAGACCTGCACGGAGATGATTACATTCACATGTGCTGATAAGCATTGATCACATGGCAAGCACAGTCCTCTATACTTAGCCCAAACTGCTAATCACTCCATTGGGGACACTCCAGTCTAACATGGACAGAGTCTTACGGGGCACATCCTCAAAACAGCCCAACCACAGTGCTATGTACAGAGTACTGCACTGCAGGGTGCACTTCCACTGGATGTCGTTCAAAACAGTGTACCACGTGAATTATACGCTTGAGAACTCATCCCATCCATCCCCTATGCTACACCGTATACCAGATGTGGTAATGAAACTCTGCTCTTATCAGTCTCAACATGCATGGAGTGAACTCGACACAGTTAGTGGAAACTCAAAGTGGTTTGTTTGTCCTCTACTGTGCCAGCACTGTCTACACTGGAGGCAGCACAGCATGCAGCACACATGTCTACATAGACAACACTGAGAACTCACTTTCTTTCTTTTCTTCTGCCTCTTCCTCCTTCTCCTTACCGATCTCTGTAGAGACAGAAAAAGAGTGACACACATGCAGTTAAGTACACGACCTGTTTAGCACACCACACAAACATGCCACATATCACAACACACCAACTTGCTACTCATGGCAGTAGACAGGAACAGGTGGGATTAGACCACACTAGGATCGCAGACAGACCTAATACCAACTGTGGGGAGCAGTGTACTAATTAGGAGTAGAGGTAGACAACAACCTTCCCCAGCAGGGTTGGGGAATAACTGTTCAATGTGTTGGAGTAGACTTCATGACCGTGAGTGGAGGTGGGCGTGGATGCAGGGATGACATCATTGTGCACTCATGTGACGTGTCATGTGATGTAAACTGGCCAATGGATGTTGGTGATACACATTTGTTAGCCTCTGGTGTAACCTCTTGTACACTTACTGTTGATACCTTAGAGAAAAAAATTTCAGAAGAAAATTTTGCAATTTTGTTCAAAATTAAAGATGTTCTAGTTGAAATTTCACAATTTCATTCAAAAGCAGCCTTGTCCAATTAAGGGGAGAACATTTCACAAAGTAAAAATTTTTCATTAAAGACTTTCGCCCTGAAGAAGACAAGAGCATCTGGTCAAAACGTCGGCAAGGTTCCAACCCTGTTTTTAAAGCTGATATCGGAGAACTACCTCTTTCTCATTGTGTCGTGTACTGTATGTACACACATTGCAGTAACCATATTCCAGAGTGACATGTCAATGCACTCAACAGTGCCGGCCCCTTCTGGGTGTGGTCAGGCCAGCTGAGACTAATGGCACACCACACACAACTGGTCAGAAGACTACCACAGCAATGGGTGCTACAAAACTGGATGGATAGGGCCAGAATCTGGGTGACAAGCTAGTTGGTCATTTACATGGGAGGGACCTTCCTTCCTAATGGCCATCCTACTAAGTACGCTCACCCACACCAGTCAGACAACACGTGTCAATCAATGTAGAGCAGACACCACACCACACACTGCTGCACACAACACAAGCACACAAGCACACACGCACGCACACACATGCGCAAACACACACACACACACACACACACAATATTATACATACATACAGCAGCACGTCAATGTAATGACATACCTGACCAGCCAAGTGACGCCTTGAGACTGTCAATGTCCTGCTGGGCAAACTTTGCAAACTCAATGGCCTCAACAAGCACTCCCCATGTGGGAGGCTGGAAACCGTTTCCTCCACACCATTTGGTCAGCCCTTCCTGCACTGCTCCTTCGTTATTCAAGGGATGGGCAGTGAAGCATGCCGCTATTGTGACTGCATGGAGCCCCACTCCTTCAAGGACTTCCATCCCCTTGCCTGCAGCTCTTTTGCTGACATACTTTCTCAAGAGCATGAGATGGCGTGGATGATCTGCATTGGAAGGAAAACTCTTCACAGTCACATTCTTCCACAGTGACACAAGGATAACCAACTCACCATTCACATTCTGTACCAAGATGGCATCGTCACTCTGTAGTGAATCTGCCAAAGAGGTGAGAAGAGGAATGAAACACACTGTACAGACGTACATACACATACACCCCCCACAACACACTCACACCTCCCCCCACAGATCCCATGCACACAAGCCTTGGACTGTGATACGTACTACACTTCAGCAGAACACATGTGTGCAGTACTACCTTTGCTAAACAGCATACACAGCCAGTGCAAGAATAAGTGAGGGATCTCTAATCCCTATGCAGTAAAAGCAGGATTATGTTATACAAGCACATACAGTAAAGGTGCTACATCATATAATGCACAAAGTTCCCCACCTCCTGCTCCTCCTCCTCGTCCTGAAGTGGGGTCTACCAACTGGAGTATCATAGGATTGGAGGGGTGGGGTTGAAGCTATGGATTGATGAAAGAAAGTGTACTGAGTTACACAAACATTACATGAGGAGAATGTGTAGGATTGCATGGGTCTTGAAAGGAACAGCTACAAACTGGTCAAGCATGCTACAAGTTCAGAAGTGCATCAGTACGTAGTGTTGTGATTGCATGTGAACACAAATTTCAATAAACACCACCCACCTGTGCTCCTTCAATGGGACAGAACCACACTTTTTGGCTTGTCAAGTACTCTTGGTCATCTGAAGACAAATTGCAGACCAAGGTGTCCTCACTTGGGACAGCTAAGTGGGTAGAGAGGGCTTCACATGGGCATTCAAAGGCGAAAAACGGTTTGGCTTTTTCAGTGAATTTGGAACCAAACACTGCTCGGGCAGATGTCTGGATGGCTGCCGCAACAGTGGATCGCACTGCAGTGCAGCGCTCATGCAGCTTGGCTACACTGCATTTTGCACGAACGGAAACAATCGGGATGATGCGAATGCACCCAGCGGATTCAACTATGGATATTGCCAGCTCTTCCCATTGAAACCTTATCACCAGATGAGTGTTCTTCTTTCTGACCACCTTCCAGCCTTTGTTGGCTAGCTCCACTGCAAGTCGAGCAAAGATGCCGTGCGGAAGGTCTTCCGTTGAAAGAAAGGCATTAGCCTGGAATTGGAATGCAACCATTAGAGGGGCTACACTGCCATGCTCAGACACATTCTCCTTGTCTTCTGACGGGAGTGCAGCAGGTATGAAGTACTCTGGAGTGTCAGCGCTAGGCAGCGACAAGCAGGCTGCCACACCGAGGTAGCACAGGCAGCGCAGGAGCCACGCTGGGTCCACCTCCTTGGAGATGCCCAGCTCATTGAAAAGGCTTGTATCCAATGGCAGAATGCCTGTTTCCTTAAAGATCCTGACAGCAATGCACTTTGGGACCTTGAATTCTACAGCCAGGAGCTTTGAAACCACCTGAAGAAATACACTGCTATCAGTGCAGACTGTGTGGGAGACGTCTTCTCGGTCGATGAAAGTGAAGACACCAAGGGAGTGAAATAGCTGCAGAAAGCTACGGAATTCACGACTTGGGTCAGCCGAAGCGATGCACTTGAGCTCACGGGCATGATCCAGTAGCTCAAAGAAATTGAAGAACTTCTGATCAACCATTCGGGATACCATCTCAAATTGATACCACCCAATAGGTATCTTGGCATTGAGAGCACTGGAAGGATGGGAGAGGATCTCACGCAGGTTGTTGATGCTGGCTTGCTCTCTCCGAGTGCGCTCTGAGACTTCCTGACGTGGCAAGTTGTTCACCAGGTGGAACAGCTGGCCATCTGAATTGTGAATTATGCTGGAGTAGTAGGGCTTATTCTCGAGCTGTTTGATTTGCCTGTCGATCTCTTCAGTCGCTATTGCGATATTGCCCATTTGCTCTAATTGATCCGCGAAAGTGCCTACTAGGACGGTACGGAGGGGCGGCAGACGATTATCAACTAGCACATCACCGGACACCTTGTGCACTAGGGTGTACACACTGGACAGGGATCTCAGCATCATTTCCCATGCTGTTTCCGGCTTTGACCCTGATTCCACCACTGTGGTGTCATCAGGTCTATATGTTATCGGTACCGGCGCATTGAGGCCCTCTGCAGCATTGAACACTAGCACGTATGTGCAAGGGACATCCAGCAACAAGGGGAGGACGGCTTGGAAGCTAGGTTGTCCACCTGTGTCTAACAGGTGGACAAACCTACCACCATTTAGCACTATGCCCTCCCCCAGACTGGGATCACGCATAAGACGGAAATGTGCTTGGTGAAATGCAGACATATCCGCAGTGTAGGCAGAAGACTGGAGATGGAGTGAATCGCTTTCAGTGTCACTGGGGTCTGCACGAGAGCTACGAGAGATAGCTTTACTGGCAGCGATAAGTGGACTGATTTCAATTACTGGTTGTGCCAATTTGTCGTGTCGGTCTTCTGGGCCATCTTCTGGTATGTGGTACTGGCGCTTCTGGCAGGAGGACTTGATGGAGCTGGCCATTTTGTCATCAGTGAGAGGCAACCACACAGAGGTTCCTTCCACAGCATACTTCTCAGCTGAAATGGTGACCACATCAGGCTTTTCCATTAGACCTGTGCTGGTTTTCACTTTTTTGGGCTTATCGTGTACGAGTAGGTGTTTCAGACAAGATTTACCCTTGCCTGGAGGACCTGCAAAAATACAGCAATTGATTGCAACTTTTACAAACCCCTGCTTCTTCACTGCCTCCTCGTAGTCAGAGCGCCATGTTGAAGGAATTTCAGGCTCTGTAGCAAATAAGAAGTGACAATAGTTTACTGCAGAAAAAAACAACTCACCATACATACTGTGCATGAGGGAAGTGGATATAATTAGAAATGTGCAAGGGATCACTGCAGGCTATATATGTTACAGGGTGACTGAAAATAACCTAGTACTTCTTTATACTATACGCACATGGGAAAGGAGTACTGGGGAGATAGAGAGAATACATAGTAACAGGCTAGATAGCGCAGAGTGCTGACAGAGAGAGCAATTAAAAAGAGATGAACCAGCAGAAGATACTGGAGACGCATGCAATGGAGATTCAGCGCAGGTGAGAAGCGGCAGAGACCACTCTAAGGCAGCTATGTAGCTGACGGAAAAGTGATCCAGAACACTGTGGCATTGTTTCAGACTTCATGCTGCACCGGCTACAGTGCTACTGCTGATTTGCACAGTTTAGGTCTAAACCTGACGCATCCATACATCTACTGCTCCATGTCCATGAGAAATGTTTGAAGATGTTGTGGAGAAAGTCCTCGAGTAGGGTGGGTCGACAATTTAAGATAATCCTTAGCTGGTAGACTTAATCCCTTTCAACAGTACTCCTCATATTGATGGCTAAAGAGTTGTACAATGCGGGATGGCCTGTCTAGGATGTGTCTACAGTATGCATTATTTATTCCTTGAATAATTGCCACCATACTGCCAGTAATTCACATCTGTCAAAGTGAAATCAATTGCCTCATCAAACACAGGAGCCATGATCATACATATACCAAATACAAAATAGATACCGAACCTACCTATAAACAGGGCATGTCATCAACCCTCTTACCCATGCACTTAATAATGGAAACTCTCACTGAACATTTTCAACCGTTGTGTACAGACTAACCAGCGTGTACCTCTATACCAATAGGGTATCATTCTGTAGAGGATCCATAGAGGTATAAACTAGTATGACACACAATAGTAAGCTGAAGGCCATTGCCCCACGTAAGCAAAAATGGTCGTCACGTACAGAGTTGTAAGAGTTTGCAAATGTTCTCCGCTATCGTTTGATAGGCAACACAAAATGTTCAGAGCTTTGAGTCCGTAAATATTCAAGATTATTCAAGGTTGGTGCATTCTGTGGTTTTAGTCTCTGTTTGTATAGCGGAATCCTTTGCTACGTAGCTACACAGCAAACATGGCCCACTTTTCAAAGCCAAACGAAGTCACTTCAGTCGTGGCTTCGATTGAATGAAACCCTTCAAGGTATCAATCAAAGGTAGGTACTGTAAGCCAATCTATTATACATACTTTCATATTGTAGTAATTGTTTGGTGACTGCTATTATTATTATTCTGGAAAATATTCTTGAAGTTGTGTGATTGTATTACACTATTGGTATGCATCCTGGGTCAGAGGATTAATTCCCAGTGGTGTAAGCTCACCAGATTCACTTTCAGATTCAGTAATCCCCAGTAGCTCCTTGGCAGTGCTAAGGTCACCACGAGTAATAGCTTCCTCCAGAGGTCCAGGGTCCTTGATGCCAGCAAGTGCACCTTTAGAAGAACAAGAACAGCTCACTGTGAACAGTGTACAAATAGCATTCTGGGAGGGAGAAACCCTGCACCAAAATGTGCAGTGTGTCAAAGTACGTAGAAGTGGACCTTTGTTAGAGACATTCGAGTGCTCCTTTAGAAGAACAACAACAGTTCACTGTGAACAAGCAACACACAAAACAACACCCCTCTGCAACTGCATCAAGTACAAACAGCAGGCAGCTGTCTGGTCACTTGTCACCTGCTAGGAGTAAACTGTCACCTGTCAGGTGTCACCTGTCACCTATCAGAACTCAGGTGTTAGCTATTAGCATCCATGAGAAGGTGAGGTAGACAGGGGGCTACTCCATGCGTACAACTATTACGAGGCATTAATTAGAATTTGTGGAATGTAATTTTAATGCATTAGCACATGATCACAAAATAAAAGCATGCAAATTCCTTGAGTGCATGCTGGGTGAAGCCGACATAATATAACTGAATTATCTTAAGTCTCTTTCTCCTCAAACACAATAACATTGCTCCAATTTGATGGCTATCTGGAGATACTGTATATATACAATAATGCGCGCCAAGGATGGGCATGTGGCTCTGGAGGTGGACAAAAGTGAGATATCTTGTAACACAGCTTTGTAGATGGAATGAGTATACGTACAAAGGGGAAATCTGCAGGCAAACTGGAAAGTTCCCAAAAACAAAGCTGCAACATCCTCACTCAATTAAGTGGCATTGGCAAAGTATTATGCACCCTTTTCTATTTGCACACACACATACATACAGTACTATGTCAGTGAGGTGTGCTACTGAGCTGGCTGTGAGTGCATGCACAAGGTCTGATTTTTGTGCTGCACAGGTGAGGGAATACAGAGAAACATGGCCCCAATGAGGCTGAACCGTGGACCTATGCTCGAATGGGCTTGTGTGAAGTGACAAAACTTCAGCGGATTAGCTGCATGGTGCAGTTACCCAGAAACTGCCAATTTGTTAAGCGATCAAGTTGAGTGAATTAGCCAGTGGAAATTGACAGCACATGCACATGTGTGTAGGGGCTGTGTCTTGGAGGCTGGCACATCTAACCACATCAAAAAGCATGAGAATCACAGCACACTTGTTGTATATTTACGTAGCCACACATTATACACATTATACACTTTGGCTGCAGTTCTTCCGAATGCATGAGAATTCCACACATGCATGCGTACATGCCCACTACTTGCTGCATATTTTGTTACACATTAGCTATACACTTCGGCTGTACATCTTTGTAAGAAAATGACAAGCATGCGAAACACAAGTAAACATGTGTACGTGAACAGGGTATATTGAACTGCATTGTCAGTGGATGACTCAGACCACCGAGCTACAGAACTGCATGCACCAGGGAGCTAAGCCATGGAAAAGAGCTATGCACCTGTGGGAGGAATGACCATGTGGTCACATGGTAATAAGGTCATGTGGTGCATCACTGACCACATTAGTGTGGGGCTCACTGTGGCTGACAGAAATGAGCCAAAACACACTCACCATTCTGGATGAGGACCTGTGCCACACGACCGTGATTGTGTTTGACAGCCTTATGCAGAGGAGTTTCACCTGACTCTGAGGTGGGCACTCCAGGTGTCACGCTCTGTTACAGGAAAACATCAGGGGGCAACAGGGAGAGAGAGGGGGAGGGGATGCATTGAGCAGAGTGGCACAATGCATTGACAAACAACACAAGTTCACTGTGGTGCTGGTAAAACAAAGAGGACCGTGTGACAGTATCCCACCAACACAGCCACCATCGAACCATCTGATCTGCTGTGGCAAGAACAGGCTGGAATCACCAACATGCAGCCTACCAATGCATTGCCTTCACTTAATGAATTTGTGGAAATTCTGTCTGCGTTTGCACATCAGTCACTTGCTCACACACAGCATCATTGGAGCTACCACCTTTAAACACACACCTAGCTAAGAGCAGTGGGCTCTTACTTGAAACGTTGAAGCCATCAATGACAACATACTACTGTACACGCACACACACCATTGCCACACCCTCATTCACTCACACACCCACTCACACCCATGCACCCATATGGATTTGGAGCACATACTAAGACTCACCTTGTCACGAGTTGTAGGGTCCAAGTCGTACTCCTTAATAAGAGTCCGCACTACTTCAGAATGCCCTCTCTCTGCTGCCCAGTGGAGCATGGTGAAACCTTGGTGGTCAGTGCTATGCAGCAGGGATGTCATCTTGGGGACGAGGTACTGGATGGTCTTCATGTGGCCGCCTTTTGCTGCTCGATGTAGTGCGTTCATGCCATCCTGCATAAAGGGAATGTACAGCACCTGATTACACATCTGGTATGGGCATTGGATGTGCACACATCATGTACAGTACATGACAGATGACAGAGACAGCAGGCTGCCTTATCCTAAAGTACACACAGTCAGTGACTACAGACACAGTGTACAGAGTGGGGTGCTCCCATCCTACTGAGGGGCAGCCATTGTGACGTGGCTGAATAGCATGGATACAGTGCAACCATGTGTGTTGATACTCTTCAGACTGTGGAGGCTGGCTGCCATGGACAGGTGGCTGTGGCATACACTGATCACCACACATGCACTTAGTCCGCCTTGTACTATCAAACACAGATGTGGCTAGAGTGGAAGTGATGCTCAACATTAGGCTAAGGCACTCTGTGAGGCTTCAGCCTTACAGGAAGGTCAGTAACACATGTTCAAACTCCACTTACATTGTCGACATCATTCAACGAGCCATTGTACTGGTTCACAAGTAAATCTATGATGTTAGGCTGCCCCGCATAAGCTGCTGTCAAGACAGGTGTCGAGCCCCACTGCAGGAGACACAGCACACAGACAACAAGGGGAAGAGTGGTGGGGAGTGCACAGAGAACATGTCACCACAGATCATCAGCACTAACCATGCCTGCTGTAGTTTAAGGAAAAGTCAAGAACTTTTCTGTATCAACACCCACACTACCAACAGGCTGTTTTCACTCCATGAATCTCCCCCACTTCAGCCTCGTTCACTTGTACCACTTGTCACATGCATGCACTCTCATCACACAACACACAACACACTATGCACAGACAATGTACTTTACAGGACACCTGAGGGTACACCTATAGGCCTAGTACACACTCACCACGTCAGGAGCAGTGGAATCCAGCTTGTACACGTCAATGACAAGCCGTACCACATCAGCATGTCCTCCTTTAGCTGCAAAGTGCAGCATGTTGTATCCAAGGTTGTCAGTTTCATGGAGCAATGACTCCATCTTTGTGGCTAGGTGCCTGATGATTTCTACATGGCCACCGTATGCAGCATGGTGCAGAGCATTCCACCCACGCTATAAAAATGGAAAGAAATAACAAGTGAACACAAAATGAGAAATAATAACCCTGTGATGCATGCACTCCGAGGCTAACAAGTGAATACATGACTGGAAGTGCACTTTGTCTGTGCAATGAATGACAGGAAGTAAGCCTGCAGACGTGTGTACTTGTACACAGTGAAGTAACCAGGCAACCAGGTCACAGTGGCTATATAAATGGCTCACAGAGTTGTGGTGTGTGTGTGCATGTGCATGTGGGTGAGTGGGGCATAATGCTATGTTCTATGGAAACATGTTATCTTTGTTTTGCGGTGAATTTGTAGAAGTGCAAATTTTACCTGGTCTGTAGTGTTCACTGGGCAACCCTGCCCAATGAGGTCTTTCACTTTGTCAAGGTCTCCGTCAAAAGCTGCTCTGAAAAAGGCAAACTGCAGACCCTGTATACAGTAGAGACAATGCTGCTTTAACCACATCAAAATACTGAGAGAACACATTACAATGAAGAAATATCTCGACTCCTTGCTGTTTCTGTCATATACACACCCAAAGTAAGATGAGCACATCAAAATGGCACTTGGTGAATCTATGGTAGCCATGTTGTAAGTAAAACTTACATCATCACATGTTATGTTATCAGAGTTTCATTGCTTATGTGAACGTGAATTTGCAAAACCCGGTGAAAATGGTTCAGTTTAACTGGGTTTATGCTGTACCAGTGAAAGGGAGGTAGAGTGGGGAAAATCCCACTTCACACCTTTCACATGGGCACTACAAGTGAGTTTTGACTGACATCTAAAAGTGACAAAATGTGACAAACTGATGGGGCAGTGCAGCTGAGGGAGTGAGGGAGAACTAGCACACACACACTGTTGGATGTCTGGAGTGAGACCATGATTCAGACGCAGCTGCAGTGTGAGTACCACTAGCAGTGAGGCATTGTAACGGAGGATTGAGGATGAGCTGTGGAAGACAGGGTACGATCACTGGTACAAGCAGCGTGAAGATAAACTAAAGGCGCTGAAGAGGGGTACAAAGACATGTGGTCTAGCAGAGGAAGAGCAGGGCTGGGTTTGAGTCAACGAGCTAAAGGCCAAACAAATTCACAAAAAGGAATTACTTTCACTTGCAAATTTCCATTTGTGGGCTTTAAAATTTCATATGTATGTGTTTTCCTATGAAAAGGTACGGTATGTTTGACCCACATGGGTTCAGCCAACCTTACAATTGCCGGTATATGGATGTGTGAAAGGGGAAGTGTGTAAATGACACTGACTAGGTGGACAGATTGGAAGGAGTTTGGTGAAGAATGCATTGCCAGTGTACTCTGGTGTCAGTGAAGGTGGGGGACATGATCAGATATGGATGTGTATAAATTAAGGAAAGGCCATGGAAGGTCCAATTAGGATTGTGGGTCAGGTGTGGGCCATTGTCATATGTACAAACATACACTCCTACAGAAGACCTTGCAACAGATTGCAGGAGGTGACACATTGCTAGAGTTCCAAAGCGCAACCACTAGCTTATTGGAGACCAAAAATGCTACGGTAAGAAGAGACACAGGGTCATGGAGAGGTGTACTAGTGAGGCAAGAGGAGGAGACACTGCATAGGATTGTAGGTAGAGTGCTGGGTTGATGGACAGCCAACAACTGGTTACCTTAAACACCTTCTGCCATGCGGCACATTGAGATATACATATCATTTCACAGGTAAAGTTCAAAGTGTGAAGAGACATATGTTGAGTGGTAGATGTACGTATGAGGGCGTGATAGTGAAGGTTAGTTACTTCCCATATAAATGACATATATCTCACCACTCATCAAACAAGAAAGGCAGTTGCCTGGAATGACCAGAAGTGATGCAGGAAAGAGGTTTTCATAACAAGCCAAAAGCAGATGAGAACACATGAAAGTGATGTCCAACACTGACAGTCACATGGCTGCACTGTATACCACAAGTGACCTAGCATGAGATTGCCTACCCACAGTCAACAATCAGCACTCACCTCCTCATCACTCATGGAACAGCCATACTGTCCAACCAGGACATCAACCAGGTTAGAGTGCCCAAAAATGGATGCCAGCACAACAGGTGTCTGACCGTCCTGCAGGGAGTGGAGACATATACAGTGGGAGATGGAAGGATGCAAGGACAGATCACTACACAATGTTAGATACGTAATACACAACATGGACTTTGCAAAGTAAAGCAACCCAAACCCAATCCATCCTCTTGCACTGCCAGCACCTTTGGTGCATCTACTTCCCATGAGACAACCCACTGCTAGACATGACTCTGGATGACAATCACAGGTCTGACACAAACTTACACGAGTGTTTGCATACCTACATATTGCAGTACAGTTTGTGTGGGTGTTCTAGAAGTAAGGTGCACTACACGACTAAGAATTGGATCTCACATCTCACAAATTACTGCATGTTGAGCTGGAGATCATCCACAAACAGGGACTGGACTGCACTACTGCTGGCCCATGTGCATCAAAGTTCAATGGCATTATACAATTGGTCTACAAGGAGTACTGTGCCGAGACATCAATTATATCTCTTGGTCACGACATACGTACGTATGAAAAGGCACCATGTCTTTCATACAAGTAGTATGAAAAGGATGACCGAACACCAAAAGGTGCAGGAATCCATATGCATCAAACCTTTAACATAACAGGGCAGCCAACAACACAAGACAATGTACGCCCACACACAATCAACCTCAGTCAGTCAAGAGCCAAAAGGGCACATGAACACATAACAAGTTACTGGTGCTGGTAAACAACTGCGACTACACCAACACTGCTCTACCAGCTCAGCCTTCAGACCAATGACTTGCAACCTACGTACCTCCATCTTCACATGTATATGTGCAATACACAACCATTGCCACATCACACAAGACACTACTGGACCTACTGGATGTTAGAGTACAACTACAGTTCAAGCACACACACCTTGTCACGAGCAGTGGGATCTACATGGAAATAGTCAATCACGAGCCGCACAACATCAGCATGTCCTGTAAGAGCTGCATGATGGACCATGGTGCTTCCGGAGTTATCAGTTTTGTGGAGCATTGAGTCCATCCTTGGTGCTAAGTATTCAATGGTGCTGACATGGCCACCCTGTGCAGCCAAGTGCAGGGCATTGTGTCCAAGCTACAGACAGAATAAATACAAGTGAACAGATGACTGGTACGTACATGCAGTAGTGGTAAAGTAGTGGACATGAGCACTTAGCATAGGTTAGCACTAGCTACTTATGCACTAGCTTAGAGTGCACTTAGCATAGCAATAGGTTATCTAAACAACCTTGCAGTGTTAGATCACACCTGCAGCAACACACTGGGTTGCTCTAGCAACACCTATCACACTTGTTAGACTTTTCCATGTCATTCACACGATACACATCTCTGTGTGTGTCTCACCACACAGAATGTGCACGTAGGTATGTACATTACGTATATTGGCCCCTCATCATATAATTTGCACCTGGTCCAGGATACAGTCACCATTCTGTTAAGACACTCCCTTTTGTCATACCATCCACTGCTACACTAGCAGCACCACACTCACAGCGTATGATGTACATAGCAGGGAAGCCCTCAAATTAAGACAAATGTCCTGCTGCTAGTCAAATTAAAGAAAGGCCACTCAGGCTACAGTGGCTACATGTACAGCATGCAGAGTGGGGAGTGACAGGGACTACAATATTTGGAGTTCAACATGTGTAAGTATGTGGGAGTTGAAGTGAACTAGAAGAATAAACTTTCCAGTGAGGTAGGGACAAGCATTAGTCCTACCAAACACAGAGGTGCATGGCTACATTGAAGAACATCAAGTGCACTTACATTGTTGACGTCTGTCAGAGAACAGTGATACTGGTCCACGAGAAGTTCTATGATGGAATTGTGACCCTTGAGTGCTGCTCGCAACACAGGTGTCATGCCATTCTGTACAGTAGAAAACACGGTAAGATAATACAAGAAGGGGGAGGGCAAGTAAGGACAGTCATATCACTACAAGTCGTTAACACAGTGTTTTACAAAACATTAACTTACTGGCAACAGGTCAAGGTCTAGGTGCATGTACCCCTTGCGCTGTTGTGCAACCCAAATGCATTCTGAGTTGCACACATACCAAAACACTATATTGCTACTCCAGTGAATTAATCATGCTCACTCACTGCCTGCCAGACACATACAGCACATCACACAACCTATCTATCACTACACATCTATCACTACACAGTACTAGGACACAACTTGGACTTTGCAAGTGAAATGAATCATAGTCCACCCTCTAGCTCACACAAGTGTGTGTTTGCATACCTAGCTATTGCAGTACAGTTTAGATTGCATTCTTGAAACACTACAATACAAACTGTACAAATATGATCTTACTTTGCATCATATTGCATGTGGATCAACAAATGTGGTTGGGGCTGGACTGCTACACTGCTGGCCCACAATTGCACTCTGGGAGCAGACATGCTATTTACAGTACATACGTATATACCATAAGAGACAGTCCCTCCTTTCACGTGGCACTTTGAGCCCGGATTGTGCCATTCACATGCGCAGGCGAATCTAATTGAATATATTCTATCCCGATTGAATCTAGTCTGGCCCGCTAGACCCAACCTCCCCCCCCCCCCTTTAGAGGAGCGAAGTACGTACGCAGACACTGGGCTATACGAACCTGAACGCCTGAGAGACTCTTCTCCTCTCCTTGTGCGGTATGAAAGCGCAGAGCAGCACGTTGTTTCCAAGTTACTATATACTTGGTTCCGAAGATTGCGCAAGGTGTGAAGTTGCTAGACCCTATTTCCGCCGCGGCGAGAAGTTGGGTCTAGCGGGCCAGACTAGATTGAATCCGGATTATCGGATGCAAGTCTACGTCAGTCGAAGGTGGAGTCCGCAGTGAGATGTTGCGCAATCTCGTAGTCGAGCGCCCGAGCGTTCGAGAAAAGATGTCGGAAAACGGACGCATACGGAGCGATGCAGAAACTAAGCTGCTCCTGGAGATCTGGAGCCAGGAAAACATCCAGAAGCAACTTCAAGGCAGCTTTAGTAATGTTAACGTCTTTTCCAAGCTCGTTGAAGAGTTGCGCAGGAGCGGCTATCATCGCACCGTATCCAAATGCAGAATACAAATAAAGCGCTCAGGAAAAGATATAAAGAAATCGTGGACAGAGTGCGGAGGAGTGGCGCGGGCAACGAATCGGAGGAGGAAGACCTTCCTGACGACTGCTAGTACTACTCACAGATTAGTGCTGTAGTGACTGGTAGACCAAGTGTTACGCCGGTGCATCAGTGCTGGACTGGCTGAACAAGCGTCTCTTCCTCCTCTTAAAATATTGTTTTCGCCGATAGTCCGGCCAAAGCAGTCCAAAATACATAAACACAGCAATCATTGCAGCGGGAGCCATTTTCACCACCTAAATCAGTTGTCTATGACCACAACCATGACATCATTGACCACCAGGGCCACTGTGTGTGCTATATGAAATGCAATCAGCACTCTCAATGGTAATCTGGATTCCAATCGGAACTCATATCTAGATTAAAGTGCCATGTGAAAGAGGGATTTTCTACACAAGTTCTATTGCTGAAAATTGCAAGGGCATATCCAATCATATATATTTTTGCATGAACAGTTTGACATTAAGTTATGACGTGCTGTATACATTACTGTGTAATATGCATACCTTGAAAGTCTTAGAGAGGCGTGATTGTAAAGATCACAGAAATTCATGTAATTGTACTCTTGAGGTACCATGAAACACACTGCATTGCTACTCCAATGTATTCCTCCCGTGCATTTCAAATCATACCCACACATTGCCTGCAGCATGTTAATAACATACACTACACAACCTACGCACTTTGCAAGACACCTACATACAGGTCATCATGACACAAAACGTGCCCTTTCTGCTGCTGACAAGAGATCAACAACATATTTAATGCTGTAGAGGCTCATTATCGCGTCAACATATGAACGGAAGTCAATTATTATGAGCAAAATATGCAACAGTTAGAGTAAAACCCGAGATGTTTCGACCTCGAAGGTCTTCGTCTCGGGTTCTTACTCTTACTGTTGCGTATTTTGCCCGTAATAATTGACTTCTGTTCAAACATGTATGTACATATGAAACACAAACATGCTATTCTGGTTCAACCACAAGACTGCATGAATCCCTTCCATTTCAACCTCATTCACCACCTGCACCACTCACATGCACGCACTCTCATCACTCAACCCACAACCACTGTTCACAGACAATGTACTTTACAGGACACCTGAGGCTACACCTATAGGCCTAGTACACACTCACCATGTCACGAGCAGCAGGGTCCAACATGTATTGCTCTACAACAAGCTTCATCACGTCAGCATGTCCTCCCAGAGCTGCCCAATGGGCCATTGTCCATCCGTCATCATCAGGACTGGGGAGCAATGACTCCATCTTGGGGGCCAGGTAAAGGATGGTACTGATATGGCCGCCCCCTGCAGCTAGGTGCAACGCATTCTGTCCTTTCTATAAAGGAAACAAGAAAACAAATTGCAAACACTGAGTGGAACAAGAGCGGACATGTATGTGTGAAGAATGACAGTAAACAGTCTTATTTACTTCGCAAAGTAAAGCAACCACTATACAGACCAGATCATACAGGTCAGATTAGCTACCGAGACTGTGTTCTACACTATGGAAACATGCTGCTTGACATGAATGTAGACAGACGAGTGTGTGTACTTTACCTCATTCTTGGCATTAGCTGAACATCCATCCGCAATCAGCTTTTTCACTTTAGGTAACTCGCCACTCTTAGCTGCAGCTAAAAACTTGTCCTCCATCTCCTGTACATAACACACAGACCAACACAGTGAGTGCTTCCACCGGTTGAACCAGTGAGAGACTTGTTAGCTTCCCAATCCCTTTTCCCGCTCCATGTAGCAGGGTAGTACCTACCTGTTCTTGGCACTGAGGAGCGAGTGGACGGCTGGGAACAGAGAGTTGCAACTAGTAACTCAAATGCTGGTAAGGAATGTTAATAGGTCAACTCCTTCAAATGCTTTGGAATGTGGGCGGTGCCTTTACCTGCACCTGTAACATCATAAACAGACTGATGGGTCATGAATACATTCACAGTGCTAATGAATACACTCATCTATCTGTGTGGGACCATGACCTGTGGATGGTGGGACTCACGGTCACTCACCCACCAAGGGGCCGGACCCCACCGCTCTGTGTGGTCCCCAGACTGCAGTGTCTGCACACCTAGTTGTATGGCATCCTTGACCTCATGGACAACTCAAGCATACACTACATTTGTTAATGCAGGCTGCCAGACAAAGCAAGAGTAAGCAAGGCTGGACTTGAGAGTGTGTGGACAGAGCAGAATTCTATTAATTAATTAATATATCAGCCACATAGACCTTGGTCAAGTGCTAAGACTGAAGTTTATTATGAAAGGACTTCAAACACTTACAGAGGATGCAGGCCTCTGTGGCTGAAATCTCCTGTTCTTGTCTTATCTGATATGCAACCTTGCACTCAAATTTCAGTCTCTTTCATTGAGCATCGCCATAAGCAGCTACAGTGAAGGCAACTCTAACACTGCATGCTGACAAGTTAGAGTTTGGTAGCATCACGTCAGTGTATGCCATTTCATGGTCAAATAATATCATATGCTGAATGTACGCTCCATACTTTTCAAATTCTTGCAGGACCACACAGGTGCACGTTTGGAATCAGTAGTGCAAGCAGATCCTCCTTCACTTCCCCTCCCCAGACATTCTCCCCTTCTCATGCTATCAAATTCACTGCCACAATGATAGGATATTCGACAATCAGCTAAGTTGGCCTACCCAAACTGTACAGTTGCCACAATCAATCATGTAGCTACAGTAGCATGAATAATTAAGAACGCCACCACATGAACAGCGAGTGGAGTGCACATCAGGTATACACTAGTCCGGGTAGCTAGTGGTAAAGCAAACGCCAGGGGACGTCCTCGCCGCTGGCGTTTAGTCAGGGAGGGTCTAGCTAGCCAGACTGACCACCGCACCTCGTTATTGTGTTCCCGTTGGGTACGAAGCTTCGGTTTGTGTTGCTCCTTCTCTGCCTTCCAGCCGTCTTGGCCTACCTTCGCCCTCCTGGGGAAGAGGGGAATGAGGAGGACAGGACCGAAGGTACAGATGACGGAGAGGTAGAGGAGGAGGAGGAGGAGGAGGAGGAGGAGGAGGAGGAGGAGGAGGAGGAGGGAGATGACCAGGAAGACAAAGAGTTCTCTCCTCCAGACCATATTTCAGGCGCACCTCTGGAGCGGGACGAGCACCTGAACACGGTCAGCTAGTGTGTATCTGCGTGCGTGCTTGTATACGTTCGCTTTGTGCTGGTATTCCAGCATGGCTGTTGTAGCTACATGTGTGTGCCTACGTGTGCCACCTGTCTATTTTATGTAGCTACGTACATATCTGTTGTTAGGACGTTCTGTGTGTCCTGTAGTGGCCGCCTCTCTGTAGCAAGGGTTGCACTTCACTTGAGAGACAGCCTCGCTTCCACTCCAGCCCCACTTCTGGTACTGCATACTCGATATCGGCAGGGAGACCAATCGGTGTGAAATTTGGTGCACTAATATAACGGCATTATGTAATGCATAATTTCATTCTCTTCTCTTTCATTTCACTCTCTACCCAGTCAGCAGACTGCTGCAGGAGGCCTTCTACAAAGCAGACAAGGTAAGAACACACAGAGAGATGGGGTGTCAACCACTTGTAGCTAATGTCTTCAAAATGGTCCTCATAAAACTCATACATGTCCTGAAAGCTGTTTGAGCCAAAACGCCTTCCATGTACATTGTAGCCCCTCCCTCCCTCCATGGAGTAGCCCCTCCCTCCCTCCATGGAGTAGCCCCTCCCTCCCTCCATGGAGTAGCCCCTCCCTCCCTCCATGGTGTAGCCCCTCCCTCCCTCCATGGAGTAGCCCCTCCCTCCCTCCATGGAGTAGCCCCTCCCTCCCTCCATGGAGTAGCCCCTCCCTCCCTCCATGGAGTAGCCCCTCCCTCCCTCCATGGAGTAGCAGGCCTAGAGTTTAAAGGTGGTCAGGCCAAGACGAAACAACAATTATTGACAGCACCTGTGTGGCGCTGCGGGAGGCACACGGACCAGAAGGTAGCTACTTCACTATTTGACTGTGAAAATGGTCAAGCCCAAAACTCCAGTCATGGTCTGGGCTGCCTAGGTAGCTCCACTGAGCCTGACTAGCCCACCCCTTCTTCCATAGAGGGAGGGAGGTGTGGAGTGTGTGGAGGGGGGACAAATGGAGGATGTGGACAGATGACACGTATGCTCAGACCCATGTCCTAGATACGAGGACTGGAGAGGGAGGGAGGTGGGATGACGACAGAAGCTGGTGTTGTATGAGCAGAGAAGACGTGTTATAATCGGATGTGTTTTAGAGCACCATCTGTTTGAACCCACATCAGAGGAGTAAAGGATAGAGAGAGAAGGAACCTAGGTTGGCTGAGGCTGCATACTGTAGTGTGTGGTGTGTCTGTAGACGATACCTACTGTATGTACATGTGTATGTGTATGTATTATATATGTATATGTACATACGTACATAAGTAGCATACCATCGGTTGGCACATTTCACTTTACCACACTGTTGGTTGACACACTTCTCCTTCAGAGGTTGAGCTGGCACTGAAGACCACATTTGAACGTGACAAGAAGCGCTTCCAGTATGCTGATGTCAATCATGACGGAGGAGTGAACAGTGAGGAGTTTATATACTTGCACCCCGAGTACAATAAGGAAGTGGTGAGGGGTGATGGGAGGGGTAGTGAGTTTGAGTGTGTGTGTGTGTGTTGTGTCCCAATGGTTGCACACATTGTGGAGACAGCCCTGTGTGGCTATTTCAAGAATTCTCCCCCCCCCGAATATGCAAATGTTCCTATGCCTGGTAAGATGCAGAGCAGTACTGTTGTGGCACAGTTGCTAGGTTAGTTCTTGTTTAACTCGGTTCCCCTGAGGACTCGAATGTGTTTGTGTGTTAAGGCTGTGCCTGTTTGTCAGGCTACTTGTGGCTAAGTTTGTTTAGGGTTGGACTGCTTGTAATGTTTCCTGTCCAGGTGGGTGTGGTCTGGCCTCTTTTGAGGCTACTTTACACCCTTCGCTCACTAGCGGTGGGCGCCCCTTAGCGACTAGCGGCAAGTCCTGAACAGTATTACCTGGTTATTGTGGGTGGGTGTTGGGAATATGGGTTTGTGTGTTGAGAGAGTGTGGTTTCACTGTTCAGAGTTCAGTTTGGTTCACCTCTGGTATTGTTTTGGGTGTTGGTATTGGTTTGTTTGCCTCATGCCAATCGCTTCATGTTCTGTATGTGTGGGCGGTGGGTTCGGGTCCACTGCCCTTCACTTGTGATTCTGTTGATGCAGAATTCAATTAAATAATGTGCATCCTCCTGTGTACAGTGTGTACACATGTGATGTTCATTCTGCATTGGTGTATAGTGTCTATCGGTTACTGTTCAGAGTGTTCCTAGTTGTTCTTTCCTTTGCCCTTCCCTTTGTTCTTCCCACCTGTGTTGGTGTGGTCTTTTGTGGAGCCTGTTGGAGTGAGGGTGGGAGTCTTCCCTCTCTCCCTTTCAGTGACTCGGGCCTGCGTGTTTGTATGCAGAGATAGCCCATCACGACTGTCCCCTCCTCTGTGTGGCCCCCATGTGCAGTGATGAGTCGTGACCTCTGACCTGCACTGTTAAAAATGGGGTGTGATGGTTACACCAATTATCGCTCACACCAACGGTGTGATCGGTCGCACCGATTGTTTAGAGTGACGCTCACACCAATACCGCCATTTGCGCTATTATGCAACCGCGTGCAGCCATTGGCTTAGTTGCGCAAACTGTTCGCGTGTGTATCCTAGGCAACAAGTGACCACGTTTAGGATCCATAGAGATAAATGGCTGCAGCGTACAGCGACTGGACAGGATTTGAGTCTGTGAAGGTGCGTTGAGTGTTTGTGCGCGGTGTCGATGATAGCCTCTCACATATTCGCGTACCCTGTGGCACACAAACGTACAAGTAGATACGTATACGTACACATGTTCCACACATACGTACATTACACCACAAACTCGATCCTGCAGTAGATAATACACTTACATTAGCATGCATGACTACACTGCCTGTAACATTTTGTGAAAAAGTTAAAGCAAGCATTTTAGTAGTCTGTCAACGCAGTCATTATGTGTTGCACCTGCCGGTTCAATTGCCATTACCTTTACTTCTGTAATTCATTGATTCATATCCACCATGACTCTCATTGTTCACGAAGACCTCTTTTTGAAGCAGTTGTTCACGAACAGTTCTTGTAGGATGATCATCAGCAACTCCTTCTGGTTTCCAAATTGCAGTTGCGGTCTCAGTACAGACTATAGCACGCTCTGGATGTAGCACAGCAGGGTTTGATGTGCTGCACTTATTCATTGTAGACAACTGGAATGTCCAAAATGGCTTGTAGCAAAGCTGGTGGTTCGGCAATGCCTCTTGCACATTGTCAGTTGTGGAAACCATTGGAACACTGTCTTTCTTTACACTGAAACGTTCACGTAGTAATGCTGCAAGCTTATTTGTCCACTCGGTCAATCTCTCATGAAAGTACTGTGCCTGACTGTAGGATGGATCTTGCCTCACTGCTCTAGCTACTGGCAGGGCATCAGCAAATGTAAAGGCAATTACTGTCTTATTCCACAAAAGCCCCATTTCATTATACCTCTTCAATGATTGAACCAGACTGTTATGCATTCTTGTCTCACACAATTTGAAGCAGTATATAGTTGCAAACTGACCCCCATTTGTACAATTGAATAAAGACCAAAATTTAATGTTATGTGTAGATGGAGATTCAATAGATCAATCAGATTCAGGCCCACATGTCTCCTGGATGGTAACAGGAATTTGCGCTTAAACGTAGTGACAATAAGACCTGGAATGTTAGGACTTTTGCAGTATTCTTCTGGGTATACTTGCACACCTACGTAAAAGGTTGTTGACGAGAGTTGACTTCCCTGAACTGGGATCACCAATGACTAAGATGGTTATGCCTTGTTCAGCTGTGACTGAAAGCTGTTGAAGGAACTTGGTTGGACATGTCAGGTCTAAACTGTATATACAATTATACGACAGCTTGGTCCTTACACTTGTCCAGCTCATATCATATCATATAGTGGTATTTCCTGTTTAGAAGTAGTGTTATTGATTGCTGCATACATCTGTTTAGAGGTGCCACAAAGGAAACCAGCTTGTACTAGTACAACTAATAGAGAAGGACAGGCAGTGTAACAATACTACTCCTTAGGGACCTTCTGTCCACCTAGGTTCATGAATATAATTCACCTCTTACTAAACAAGCATTGGTACCTTCAGAATCCCTCTATGGGGCAATAACAGTTATTCCAGACCTCACACACATGAACCACTGCCAGTAAACAGATCTGCTCCAGTTTATACAATGTCTGCACCTACCCCCACCCAGGCACATGAATACAATTCACCTTCTATATTATATGTACTGTCTATGCCCATGAGAGGCCAATGTGTAAACTTTTGGCAAACAATAGGGGTCATGTTGTTCATGAATATATTTAAGACCCTCATTCCATACCTCACCTGATGCAAAATATGCTAACACTGATGTTAGAGTTTGTACAGATCTGTGCCTACCACCCACCAGGACTCATGAATACAATTCACCTCCAAACTGCTAGCAGCAGCACCAGCAACCTTGCACAATTCTGTTGGTAGATGGTCTGTTTCATCATTGACTGTGGACTTAACTTGAAACAAAGAACGAGTATACTCCATGTTTAGCTGACAAGGCAAATGAATACATGTATTGGTCTCAGCAGGCCTGGTGAGATAATAATCATTATGGTGTGGAGTTTCATGTGTCACTCCCAGGTCTACATTGTTAAAAATGCAGTGTGATGATTGATGGGTCACAGCCCTTACTGGGTGCGAAGGTCACACTAAATTGCCATTTTTACAGTTACGCAATCATGCACGGCCATTTTTTACTGTGTTGTAAGAATGCGTATCCTAGGTAACGGTTAAGAAGGTGAGCATGCACTGCCATCATCAGTGTTTGTCTGTCTGTAAGGCAAATGAAGGCACTCCCAGGTCTACACTGTTAAAAATGCAGATGGTGTGTGTGTGTGTGTCCATGACACTGTGTAATTCCTATGCCACAGATACCATGTAGGGAGGCATCCTTACCACGTTTATCTTAAACATGTCAGTTAAATGGTGAGCACTCTAATTAACAATGTTTGCATCTCTCTCTCTCTCTCTCTCTCTGTGTGTGTGTGTGTGTGTGTGTGTGTGTGTGTGTGTGTGTGTGTGTGTGTGTGTGTGTGTGTGTGTGTGTGTGTGTGTGTGTGTGTGTGTGTGTGCTGCTCAATGCAATAGAAGGGATGTGTGAATCTGTAGGAAGGAACTGCCATGAGATAAGTGGCACTTGATGAATTAAAATTCAGTTTCCTTATTATACATAAGAGTACACTGCACTGACGAACCCCAATATAGGGCGAAACGGCCACAAAGCTGTCTGCAGTTCTCTTGCAAGTTAATTTGTTGACCAGATTGCAGTGCAGTTGCATATGCATGAAAAACTTGTGGTGTGACTCCTGTGGCAGACTGTTCACACCAATTAACAGTGTGATCATCACACCACATTTCTAACAGTGTGTGCAGTGTGTATTGTGTGCATGCTGTAGTGATGTTATCACACATGTCTTGCCACTCTTGTCACCTCAGGTCTCCACTGTGTACCCACACCTGTGTGCATCTGAATACTGTCACATGTACTGCATCTCCCCGGCAGGTGTCAGGTGCAAGACCTTTGTACTCTGACCCTCAACACCCACCAGCTCACTCCCACTCAGTCTCATATAGCTATAGCTACATAGGTTGGGCCTTCTCTTTGACGGCGAGCATGAACATGAGTTACCCAACATGTAGTGCCCCCTTCCCATCTCCCCCCCCCCCCCACACACAGACACAGACACAGACACTGGTGGAGGAACAGTGAGAGAAATGAGTGCAGGTAGGGCAATGAGTTTGTGCATTTGACAGTGACAGTGAAATTGTTTTATCTTTATCTGTTCCGTTAATTCCTCCCCCTATATAGGCCTCCTGAAGGCTGTCCAGGTCCCTTTCAGTGAGCCGTACTCTGACAGTACACGACACCTCGTCTGACAGCTCCTGCCACGTGAGAGGTGAAGAGTGCCAGTAGGAAGGAGTGGAGGACTGAGGGAGAGCAGACAACAAGCAGACACACATGCACCACCAGACAACCAGCCTTGTTTAACTGTGTAATTATAACCCAATCCATGCAAAGTGTTACGTATATGCTACTGTATTAAATTTTATTTCTTGCATTAAAAATTATGATGTTATTTTATATAATAGTTCTGTGTATAATATATATAACTATATATAGTATAAGTATAAGAATATGATTAAGTATTATACATAGTATGGTTGAAAATTTGGTCTAATATAAATACAGTTGCTGGCCAAGGAGCATGCACTTACTTGTACGTATAATATAGTTCAATTGTGTGTGTGTGTGTGTATGGGTGGGTGGGTTGGTGTGGTGTATGTGTGACTGTGTCATGATGTGGCTGTAGCCTGCCACTGTCCTTTCCAAGAAACTGGTAGAGTTCTCTTTGCACACACGTAAGGGCCTTCACCTTTGCTTCCCCCTGCACACACTTGGCAGGAGTTGCTTGTACCGGCTCACTTGGCCTTGTGTGCCCTCAGCTGGTGCGGGGAGGGGAAGAGGAGAGTGAGTGAGTGTGGGTGGGTGTACACTGCTGGACTGCAGTGCCTGCAGATGAGCATGCCAGCTGCAGCCAATCAGCTCTTGCTCCACCAGTGGGCATGCATGTGAAGGGACAAGACATGCACAGACCATGCACCTCCCACAAAGCAGCAGCGTACTGCAAGTGGAAGAGGCAAGTCAAACTGTGCGACGGCCTCCAACAGAGCTCCCCACACACACTACTGCACACAACACATCGCCACAGAACTCACTTCACTTTGCCTTTAACAACACCAGACATCGTCTGTATTACGGCCACAATCGGCTTCCTCTCTTGCAGATCCAGTAAATAGCCCACTCTTTGGCTCCGACCTCCACTGCCCAGGGGTAATGTGGGCTACGTCCAGAAGACAAGCTCGGCCGCAGCGTTTCTGACGCAAGGAGAGGGTTGAAGTGTCCATCACTGTGAAAGTGAGTCTCCATATTCGGGCATGTGAAAGGTGAGCAGTAAGGGGATTCCCCCCATGTAGCCGTATAAGGCAGCAGTGCGTTCAGACTTTGCACTCTGTCCTATTCTTTCAGATGTGTCAGGTCCTCAACTCTACATCACACAACAGGGAATGCAGTGAGGGACTCACAGTGAATGGGCTACAGGTCATCACACCACCTCACAACATGTACTGTGCACTGAACACAGGAGTCTGGTACTTCAGCCACACAAACAAAATGATGATGAACACATGCATGTACGCACGCATGAACATGGCGTGCGCACACACACACAACACACACACAACACACATAACACACAACACGCACACAACACACACCAACAAAGACACACACACACACACAATCACAAACTAACTTAGCTGGCCACAATCAGTCCTCCTCTCCTATGGATCCAAAACAATCGCCTGCCCTTTGGCTTCGGCCTCCACTGTTCAGGGTGGTAACGAGAGAGAGAAGGTAACGACTGCGCATGCATGCACCCTCAGATTTGTCTACTCCCAGCTCCTTACTGTTGAATGAACCATGAATGAAGGCAGTGGTCTTGTACGATCCACCACCTCCTCCCCCACCAAATGACATGGTGGACACTGGACCCCTAGGAGGAAAGCAATGTAGACAACCCCAATTGAAGGACCACAAATACAACAAATTGGTAGTCACAATGTATACAGACATTACAATACAAACACTGGTACTGTATTCCACAGTAAAACGTGCTGGATTCACACATGCACACAGATGCATACACAAGCACACACACAGACTCTGCACAGTGCAGATAGAACACGCCAACTGCCTACCTTGAGAAGGGTCAGTTCACCGAACACCATCTCCTGTCAATTGTGTGCTGAGCAGACACAAGTGACGACACGAGTTCATGAGGCTGTTCTCCCCTCTCTCTCCCTCACACTGATACAGCTGCTCTCAACAACGCACCCTGGATCTTCGTCATACACAATCCCTCTTGTGCAACTCATGAGTGTGTGTACCATCTTCTTCTCATTCAGGGACCTCCTCTTCGACTTGTCAGGCAGGAACCGGAGCAGGGTATGGGAGCACTGACTGGTTGTGAATGTGACAGTCACTGTGAAAGTGAGTCTCCGCATCCGGGCATGTGGGAAGGGGAGTTGGGCAGTAAGGGGATTCCCCTCATGTAGCCGTATAAGGCAGCAGTGCGGTCAGACTTTGCACTCTGTCCTATTCTTTCAGATGTGTCCGGTCCTCAACTCTACAGCACACAACAGGGAATGCAGTGAGGGACTCACAGTGAATGGGCTACAGGTCATCACACCACCTCACAACATGTACTGTACAGGAACACAGGAGTCGGGTACTTGAGTCTGGGTACTTCGGCCACACAAACAAAATGAGGACAAAAACATGCACACACACACACACACACACACACACACACACACACACACACACACACACACACACACACACACACACACATGCACACACACACACACACACACACACACACACACACACCACACAATACACACAATCGCAGACTCACTTTGCTTATTGCGAAGGTGAACATCCAATGCATTATGGCCACAATCGGCCACAGTCCTCCTCTCTTGTGGATCCAAAACAATCGCCTGCCCATTGGCAGTGAGGGACGCACAGTGAATGGGCTACAGGTCATCACACCACCTCACAACTTGTACTGTACAGGAGTCTGGGTACTTCAGCCACACAAACAAAATGATGATAAACACATGCACGCAAGTGCGCGCACACACACACACACACACACGTACACACACACACACACACACACACACACACACACACACACACACACGTACACACACACACACACACACGTACACACACACACACACACACACAAACACACACACACACACACACACACACACACACACACACACACGTACACACACACACACACACACACACGTACACACACACACACACACACACACACACACACACACACACACACACACACACACACACAGAACATATACGCGCATAAAACACACAAAGAACATACGTATACTCGCATAAAACACACAAAGAACATATACTCGCATAAAACACAGAACATACTCACATACAACACACACACACACACACACACACACACACACACACACACACACACACACACACACACACACACACACACACACACACGTACACACACACACACACACACGTACACACACACACACACACACACACACACACACACACACACACACACACACACACACACACACACAGAACATATACGCGCATAAAACACACAAAGAACATATACTCGCATAAAACACAGAACATACTCACATACAACACACACACACACACACCGTGATCAATACCAGCCGAGACACACACACACAACAACACACACAACACACACACATGCACACACACACACATGCACGCATGCACGCACGCACACATGCACGCATACCGTGGTCAATACCAGCTGAGAATGGGTTACAGGTCATCACACCACCTCACAACATGTACTGTACAGGAAGACAGGGAGCTGGGTACTTCAGCCACACAAACAAAATGATGACAAATAACACACACACACACACACACACACACACACACACACACACACACACACACACACACACACACACACACACACACACACACACACACACACACACACACACACACACACACACACACGTGGTCAATACCAGACGAGAATGACGTGGACTATTGTACACACAAGACTACCATCTCCAGAATGTGACTTGCATGTGACCAGCACGTCACCTAGCTGCATGTGGCACTGGTCATGTGACCTGCATGTGACCTGAGTCACTCCACCTGCATGTGCCCATGTAAATTAGCCCTGCGTGCACTCTGAGATTTGTCTACTCCCAGCTCCTTACTGTTGAATGCACCATGAATGAAGGCAGTGGTCTTGTACGATCCCCCACCTCCTCCCCCACCAAATGATGTGGTGGACACTGGACCCCTAGGAGGAAAGCAATGTAGACAACCCCAATTGAAGGACCACAAATACAACACATTAGTAGTCACAGACATTACAATACAAACACTGGTACTGTATTCCACAGTAAACATGCTGGACTCACACATGCACACAGATTCTGTAACAGACACACGCAAGCACACCACACCACACACACACACATGGACACACACACACACACGTACACACACACGTACACACACACACACACACACACACACACACACACACACACACACACACACACACACACACACACACACACACACACACACACACACACACACACACACACACACACACACACCTTGGTCAATACCAGCCAAGAATGAAGTGGACTATTGTACACACAAGACTGCCGTCTCCAGAATGTGACTTGCATGTGACCAGCATGTCACCTAGCTGCATGTGCCACGAGTCATGTGACCTGCATGTGACCTGAGTCACTCCACCTGCATGTGCCCGTGTTAATTAGCCCTGTTAATAGCATGTGACACCACTCACCATCCAACAGCATGTAGAGGTGGGTGGTCCGGGACTCCAGGGGTGTACATTTCCTCACAGAGAACACCCTGCCTAGGCTGTGGAGTTCCACCTCGGGGTACTGGCTGTGAATGAGCCCTGAGAGGTGAAACATCTTGGCACCCTGGAGAGAGGGGAGGAGATGGGGGAGCTTGTGAAGGACATGGACCACGCCTGGTGCACTTGTGTGTGCACAACACAAAAGGCCCAACAGCACTCATCCCATCACCGTGACTTCCCACATGCAGACCATTATGCCAGTAATGAACAGGTGCTCTCACACACGTTCAGAGTCAAGTTGGCATGCACAGCAAAAGGCACATACACTCCCTCCTCCACCTCACATACAACCACTCATTAGTATGTGTTCTACGTATGTCCACACAACAGTGGGCTCACTCCCTACCTGCTGCATTTCAGTCCAGAAATGCTGCTTCAGAGCCCTATTGATCTTCTTGAGGGCAATTTGGTTCTTGAATACTGAAATGTGTGAGATATCCAACACTTTGGGAAGCCATCAGTTGGGAGAATATTCTGGAACTCAAATGTTTTCATTTCAAATCCAGAACTGGCAACAGTTTGAAGGAGAACCTGAAATGGGTATGACCACACAGCACACATACATTCAGAGGTAACCTCCACCAACTGTCAGCAGCAACAACCAGCATACTGTACATGAACACAGCATCAACACATGGCATGGTACACCACCTTACACCCATCTTACAGCCACACACACATAATAATGTACACATACAGCATCAACACATGCATGACTGTATATGAATGCACACACACAGCATACCAGCTCTGCCGTCTTGCCAATTCTGTCAATCACTGACTGTGGACATCCCCACGGTCAATGAGGGTCAAGCGGCCCTTCCTCCCTGCAGGGGACACAGCACCACACACGTACAGTGCTGGCCCCCTTGTCAGCCACCGTCACCACACTGACATGTACACTGGTGGGAGGGGCAGTCTGACTACATCACACCACACACTACAGACCCCGCCCTACCACTACAGAGTGGGCCTGCATGCACTGCGCAGTGTCCCCACCTGACACCACTGTGACTGGTCCCTTGACGAGTGAGGGCCGGTCTGGAGTAGTTCTTCACCAGCTGGAGAGGAAGGTGCTCCTCAAACGACGACAACTGCTATGGCAGCATCGCTCTCCTGTCCACCTTAGGACCAGCCTGTCTCCTTCAGTGGCTCTTCTGCTTGCCTCCTCCGTTGCATGTGGTGCATGGGAGGTCACACAAAATGAGTCCAGTTGGTTCATGTGTACAACTTGCATAAAGTAAAGGTGCCGTGTTAGAAAAGAGCAGTTAAAGGTACAAATGAAGAAGAGGGTGAAATGTGTGCAGAAATAAAGGCAATGCCTTACACAAGAATAATGAGCAAAATTGGTAACGGTTTCACAATGTCACCACCAATGCAGTGACAGATGTAATGTAGCCAATGTTGAATCATGGGACACAGACTGTGTCTTCAGGTACCTAAAATATGAAAGGCAACAATAAGAGCAGATAAAATAACTCTATAGGCCACTCCAGTAACTCCAAAGTCTGTGGTGTACAAGAGGCGCCTCAAGTAGCACACTTCCACACTAAACACAGCAACACACCACCAGTCAATCTGACTTCACATTAAAGGTTTCACTTGATGACTCACAGTAGAGTCACAGCCACTACCAACACACGTATGTAGTACAGTACGTAGAGTACACACACACCTTCATTGAAGGCAAGATGAGCTGAGAGCGCTTCTGAGAGCTCCAATGTCCTGCTGGGCAATCTCTGCAAACGCAATGGCTTCAACAAGTACTCTCCATGTGGGAGGTTGAAAGCCTTTGCCCCCACACCATTTGGTCAGCCCTTCCTGCACTACTTCTTCATCATTTGAGGGATGGGCAGTGAAGCATGCCGCTATTGTGGGCGCATCAAGCCCCACTCCTTCAAGGACTGCCCTCCCATTGCCTGCAGCTCTTCTGCTGATATGACTTCTGAATAGCATGATGTGACGTGGATGATCTGCAGAGAAAGAAAGACTCTTCACACTCACATTCCTCCACAGTGATACCAGCTGATAACCAACTCACCATACACCTTTTCTGACAAGATGGCATCATCACTTTGTGGTGAGTCTGTTGAATCTGTTGAAGAGGGCAGAAGTGGAGGAATGGAACACACTGTATTGTACAGATGTACACCTCCCCCACACAAACACACATACCAGCCTTCTGTGGCAGCTAAGCAGCATACACAGCTAGTGCAAGAATAAGTGAGATATCTCTAATCCCAATGCAGTAAAGGCAGGATTATGTTATGCAAGCACATACAGTACAGGTGCTTCATCAAATAATGCACAAAGTTTCTCACCTCCTCCTCCTCCTCCTCCTCCTCCTGAAGTGGGGTCCACCAACTGGAGTATTGTAGGATTGGAGGTGTGGGGTTGAAGCTACAGGTTGATGGAAGAAAGAGTGTAGGGACATTCACTGAGTTACACAAACATTACATGAGGAGAATGTGTAGGATTGCATGGGTCTTCAAAGGAACAGCTACAAAATGGTCAAGCATGCTACAAGTTCAAAAGTGCATCTGTACGTAGTGGTGTCTGCACGTGAACACAAATTTCGATAAATACCACCCACCTGTGCTCCTTCAATGGGACAGAACCACACTTTTTGGCTTGTCAAGTACTCTTGGTCATCTGAAGACAAATTGCAGACCAAGGTATTTCCACTTGGGACAGCTAAGTGGGTAGGGAGGGCTTCACATGGACATTCAAAGGCAAAAATGGGTTTGGCTTTCTCCGTGAATTTGGAACCAAACACTGCTCGGGCAGATGTTTGGATGGCTGCCTCGACAGTGGATCGTACTGCAGTGCAGCGCTCATGCAGCTCGGCTACACTGCATTTTGCACGAACGGAAACAATCGGGACGATGCGAATGCACCCAGCGGATTCAACTATGGATATTGCCAGCTCTTCCCATCGAAACCTTATCGCCAGACGAGTGTTCTTCTTTCTGATCACCTTCCAACCTTTGTTGGCTAGCTCCACTGCAAGTCGAGCAAAGATGCCATGCGGAAGGTCTTCCGTTGAAAGAAAGGCATGAGCTTGGAATTGAAATGCAACTTGCAGAGGGGCTACACTGCCGTGCTCAGACACATTCTCCTTGTCTTCTATTGGGAGTGCAGCAGGTATGAAGTACTCTGAAGTGTCAGCGCTAGGCAGCGACAAGCAGGCTGCCACACCGAGGTAGCACAGGCAGCGCAGGAGCCACACTGGGTCCACGTCCTTGGAGATGTCCAGCTCACTGAAAAGGCTTGTATCCAATGACAGAATGCCTGTCTCCTTAAAGGTCCTGACAGCAATGCACTTCGGAACTTTGAATTTTACAGCCAGGAGCTTTGACACCACCTGGAGAAACACACTGCTATCTGTGCAGACTGTGTGGGAGACATCTTCACGGTCGATGAAAGTGAAGACACCAAGGGAGTGAAATAGCTGCAGAAGGCTACGGAATTCACGACTTGGGTCAGCTGAAGTGATGCACTTGAGCTCAAGAGCATGATCCAGTAGCTCAGAGAAATTGAAGAACTTCTGATCAACCATTCGGGATACCATCTCAAATTGATACCACCCGATAGGTATCTTGGCATTGAGAGCACCGGCAGGATGGGAGAGGACCTCACGCAGGTTGTTAATGCTGGTTTGCTCTCTCAGAGTGCGCTCGGAGACTTCCTGACGTGGCAAATTGTTCACCAGGTGGAACAGCTGGCCTTCTGAATTAGGAATTAGGCTGGAATAGTAAGGCTTATTCTCGAGCTGTTTGATTTGCCTGCTGATCTCTTCAGTTGCTGTTGTGATATTGTCCATTTGCTCTAATTGATCCGCAAAAGTGCCTACTAGGACGGTACGGAGGGGCGGCAGACGATTATCAACTAGCAATGCTCGCACGTCGCTGGACACCTTGTGCACTAGGGTGTACACACTGGACAGGGATCGCAGCATCATTGCCCATGCTGTTTCAGGCCTTGACCCTGATTCCACCACTGTGGTGTCATCAGGTCTATACGTTATCGGTACTGGTGCATTGAGGCCCTCTGCAGCATTGAACACTAGCACGTATGTGCAAGGGACAGCCAGCAACAAGGGGAGGACAGCTTGGAAGCTAGGTTGTCCACCTGTGTCTAACAGGTGGACGAACTGAGCACCATTCAACAGTATGCCCTCCCCCAGATTGGGATTACGCATAAGACGAAAATGTGCTTGTTGAAACGCAGACACATCTGCAGTGTTAGCAGAAGGCTGGAGATTGAGTGAATCGCTTTCAAAGTTACTGGGGTCTGCAGGAGAGCTACGAGAGGTAGCTTTACTGGCAGCGGTAGATGGATTGATTTCAATTATTGGTTGTGCCAATTTGCCGTGTCGGTCTTTTGGGCCATCCTCTGGTATGTGGTACTTGCGCTTCTGGCAGGAGGACTTGATGGAGCCGGCCATTTTGTCATCAGTGAGGGGCAACCACACAGAGGTTCCTTCCACAGCATACTTCTTAGCTGAAATGGTGACCACATCAGGCTTTTCCATTACACCTGTGCTGGTTTTCATTTCTTTGGGCTTATCGTGTACAAGTAGGTGTTTCAGACAAGATTTACCCTTGCCTGGAGGACCTGCAAAAATACAGCAATTGATTGCAACTTTTACAGACCCCTGCTTCTTCACTGCCTCCTCGTAGTCAGAGCGCCATGTGGGAGGTATTTCAGGCTCTGCAGCAAATATAAGGAGTGATACTAGCTTACTACAAAAAATACAACTCTCTATACACACTGTACATGAGGGAAGTGGATATAATTAGAAATGTGTAAGGGATCACTGCAGGCTATACCGTATAGCGGGAAAGTTTGGCGGGGTTTTTAATTTCGCGGTTTGGCGGTTTTCGGAAAAATCCGCCAAATTAAAATCCCCGCAATATTTTATCCTCGTATGGTTTCCACGCGCGCAGCTAGACTGACTTTGTTGTGTATAGCTTACGTTTCAGTTTGATGTGAGTCCCTATGGCCCTGCTTAAGTACCTGCAATAGGAAGGACCAGTGCGCAAGTGTGGCGCTCTCTCTCGAAGGAGACAGAGCAGGTGAACGAGTGCGTGAGGCGAGTTCTTGTGCTCAGCAGCGCGCGGGAGAATGCGAAGGCAGGTCAGAAACGCAGTGCTACTCGAGGCACCTACACAGGCTACACCCCTAAAAAAGCGAAGATGGGACGGTACGTGGCAGAAAACGGTCCTGCTAGTACTGTCTCGCGTCACTGCAACAGCGTACGGGTCCTTTGTATTGCTGTTTTCTCTCGCACATGCCAGCTCTTCTCCTGCTGTCGGGCTCCAAATGTCCTTGTAAACGTTGTGACCACGAATGCAGCTATCAACGCTGAAAACCTGCATCGTTGCTCGTTCAGTCTTTCGCGCATACTGTCAGGCAGATAATAATTAGATTAATTGTGCAATAATAATTGTAAGGAGCGGACCTGCCAAATTTAAAAACCACCAAATGCATTTTGGGACAAATCCGCCAAATTTTGAACCCGCCAAATTTTCCCGCTATACGGTATACGTATATATCTGATACAGGGTGATTGAAAATAACCAAGTACTTCTTTACCATACAGTGGTGGTAGATTACAGGCACATGGGAAAGGAGTACTGGGGAGATAGAGAGAATACACAGTAGCAGGCTAGATAGCGCGGAGTGCTGACAGAGAGAGCAATTAAAAAGAGATGAACCAGCAGAAGATACTGGAGATGCATGCAATGGAGATTCAGTGTAGGTGAGAAGTGGCATAGACCACTCTAAGGCAGCTATGTAGCTGACGGAAAAGTGATCCAGAACACTGTGGCACTGTTTCAGACTTCATGCTGCACTGCTACAGTGCTACTGCTGATTTGCACAGTTTAAGTCGAAACCTGCTGCATCCATACATCTACTGCTCCATGTCCATGAGAAATGTCTGAAGGTCTTGCAGAGAGAAGAAGGTTTGGAGGAAGACTACGAATACCATGGATCAACAATTTCAGATAATCCTTAGCTGGTAGATCCCTTTCAACAGTACTCCTCATATTGATGAATAAAGAGTTGTACAATTTGGTACCCTTGGTCAATTTCTTCCTTCCTAGCACTGTATGTACTCCCAATGGCCCCAATCATTCTCTACTTTGCTATGTTCCCATACTGCTAAACATTGTACCAAGATAGTTCATCACTGCTGCTTCTTTCACGATCTGACCCTTAACGTCACACACCTCTTGCTTTCTTCCACTCCTGTCTTCTGTCAGTTTTCCTCATTTCCCATTCCTCCAGTCTTTCATTCAGCTCCTGCGTATTACGTGTAGTGCTTCCTCCAATTCTGCCATCAGTACTGTATATGAAACCATCCACAGACATACCACTATGCCACCTGTGTTAGCCGTACACTATCATAGACCTTCTTCCTTGCTTCTGACCCCATCCTATCTATAAAGATGGTGAAGAGCCAAGGGGACAGGGAACAGCCCTGACTGACTCCCTTCTGAACCTGAAACTTGCCTCAGTGCCTAAATTTGGTCTACACACCTTGAAACCACCTTGCTGCTCATCCATCAATACTGCACCTGTTAGCAACCTCAGTCTGTCACAAACCACCTTCACATAAATCTTCCCCACCATGCTCAGTAGACTTATTCCTTGTAAATGCCACACTCTGCTCTACAGCCCCTCATGTAAACAGGTAGGTACAACAATAGCCTCCCTCCACTCTTGAGGTGTCTTTCCACATTTCCAAGTCACATCAAATGCTCCTTCAACCACCACACCACTCACTGGATTACCACCACACAGTGCAAGTTGCTCAAGTGGCAGTGCAGGTTTCATATGTATATATACCTCCACCTCCACATGCAACTACAAGTTGCAGAGGGTGATGCCAGCATGTGTGCAAGTGGACTATCTGCGGTAGTGGCTGAATGAAAAAGCACCATGAGCGCAAGTTGCAACTGGTGACAACCACCACCTGAGCAAGTGGAATGTTTGCACCAGTTGAAAGAAGGGAAACACCACAAGCACAAGTCCACAAGGTCAGGATGTAAGGTGCAAAGGTCAGGACACAAGGTGCAAAGGTTGGGGCCAGCATCAGCGCTAGTCGGTACGGGATGCAGCAACAACATGCAACTACAACCACCACCACCGACCATGCAGATATGACCACAACAGCACGATGCAGCAATCACTGCAATTTGCATGAAGGCCCACCATTCACCTTACTAACCTAGCCCTAGATGAATTCCTAAAGCTTTGCATGCCTGGAACCACGATCAATCTTAAGCACATTCCAGTGAGTTCTTTCTTTGTCCAGAGGTTTCCTTCAACATTTCGTGAGTATAAAGGTTTAGTTTGATTATCTTTAGTATCCGAATATGAAGGTCAGAGCTTCTAAATCATCTTCCTTGCTGCAGGATGAATCCGAACAGCTGTCCTGGCAATACAACGGCAGCTTAGCCTCGATCTTAACCATATCCAGATCACTTGGATCAATTTTAGAATATAAGGCATCAGCATTCAGAGCGTTTACCAGCTACCCAACTCTAGGAAACAAACTTTCTTTGAAATGCCATTTCGTTTATGCTGATCTAAAACTCACAGCTGTCTCTCACGGTTAACGTTGACGTCGTATCTTGGGTCACATGATCATTCAACATTCAGCGTAAACGCTGATCTAAATCTCTCTAGTAGTGGAATCTGCCAAGAGACAGTAGGAATTGAAGCCTGGAAAGTGGAGGGCACAGAATGAGAGGAAATGAAAAGTAGCCTGAATACAGCTCACTGTTTTACTGTAGCTGTCGATAGATGTATATATGATGTCATTGCAAAAGTGCAAAGATATTAGTGTCAGGCTCCACAATATATAACTAGGTGCATTTCAGACATTTTTATGAAAGCCGTCATTAGAAAATTGGATGTGACAGCCCCAACATACGTATTGTCTTGACCTTTTGGGCCGACTAGTTTCCACTTAAAGACTGACACCTGAGCAACTAGTGGTGACTAAACTAGTGGTGCTTGTGGAAAATGAAAGCTACGTACACAATCAATTGTGCTATGCCAAACCTGTGCATAATTACAAACCACTACACAGTGGACACTCCAGTCTAACATGGAGAGGATTTTATAATCCTCAAAATAACCCACCACGTGTATGCACAGAGTACTGGACTGTGAGGTGCTCTTCCATTGGATGTAGGCAGGTCGTGATTCCTGGTTGACATGTGCGCAATTCTTAACTGGCACGAACACCAACAGGCAGTAGGGGGACTTCCCTAACACTATGCATTACACAAAAAGTAAACTTGCCTACTGTCCAGATGACCTGCATATAGCCACTGCAGTCCACATAGGCAATTAAAAGATTCCATTGAGGTATGTATGAATTTAGTATCAGGGCTGGGAGAAGCTTATCTCATTTGCTCAGGCCATCCATTCAGAATTCTAGACTAGGGTGATCGAGCAAACTCAGCGTAGAATGAACTCTAGTAAAATGCATGCTATTAATTATAATACAATCATGCACGCTACACACTGACAGTATTCAATACAAGTACAAAAGTGATCAAACAATAAAATGTAAAAAAAAACAAGTATTTCGAGTTAAAAAAACTCGTGGGGCTGCCACCCAAACTCGAACTACTTGCTCTAGTTCTCAATTGCTGGCTAGGGTAGTTGTGCACCAGGACCACGTCATGTCAGTTTATTAGTGCATGCAATCTAACATATATACAAGCACACAGTACCAGCATTCACACATGCAGGTTTGCACAGGATTGGCAGACTGTGCACAATTAAAGCATGTTTGTTTGAACGTTAACAAAGTTCAATAGCTTCACCAACAGAAAGTGCAAACACACACGAGAAAAACACGGGTCACAGAAGCATAAATATGCAGTACCATGTTCTTGTCCTGTCAGAAGGCTATTCGTTCGAGTGCAACGCAGCACGCCAGTGCTGAAGACGATTCCAGTGTGTGCCACGTATTCCTGCGCTAGAGACAGCTGGATAACCTTAGCGTAGACGATTCACGGTCTTCGCAAAGCTTGTCATTGCTCCTATCAATCATCCTCGGCAGCGTGGTGAAGACCACTAGTCTACAAGTCACAGCGAAGACGACGCTGCACTCTAACGACTCCTCCCGGTACACAATCACAGTGCTACACAGGCAGAGTATGCATGTTTGCAGAGTTTTTTAAATACAACAACATGCATGATCTATACACTGTATACATACATGAAAACATTACTCAAAATTAAAAACTGAATCACAACAATTGCACAGTGCACAACAAACAGTGACAATCTTGTCTATGATGCTCAAATCCTCTTCCTGATTGCGTGTGATCATATTAATAGGTAGTGTAGACTCCAGTATTGTATACTTCTGTCTAATAACACCAATCACCCTTTCAACATGAATACGTACCTTGGTTTGCGAGCGTAACACACGTGGTAGATAGCTTCACTTAGCTAGTGAAGCTATCTACCACGTGTGTTACGCTCGAAAACCAAGGAACTGTCTATTTATAGACGTGGTAATGAATCTCTACTCTATCATGAATACGTACGCGAGATAGTTGCCGTGCTGTGTCTACTTCCAACTTGCTCAGTTGTTTTTTCCCCCAAGTAAATGGAGGGGTTTTCACTTCTGCACAGAACATACCCACACTCTCCTGAATTGTAAAGTCCCTGTCAGCCAGGACCACATTTCCTGGTAGAAGTCTTCTTAGGAGTCCACATTCCTCTGTTAGCTGTACATCAGACACACGGCCTCCCCATCCTTCATCTTTCATACCTGGCTAGATCCTGTACAGCCTTCCTCTCAACCGGACTCTCCACATACGAAAACAGGGTAGGAACATAACTAGGAGACAGAGGATCGTCGCTTTTTGCTCTGGAGATGAAGCGTGCGCTGCAAATCCACATGTTCCTGGTTTTTTTTGGTTTACTGCTGCAGTCCATCTTGCTCGCCTGGTCGGTCCGCTTAGATTCTTACCTTTCTCGTACCTATTTGTACACCCAACAGCGCAACAACTCTTTCCCATGGCTATACGAAATGGACCAAGTAAACACGCACTCGCAATCGCTACGGTGCACTTTTTGACACTCAATATGGCGGCTGTTACTTCATGTACCGATCACGAAATATAAAATAATACCAAACCCTAACCCTAACCCGAATACTAAAATGACCGTTAACACTATACCCAGACAAATGTAATGCTGTAACATAGTAATAGTAAAACATATACCCGTACATGAAGTACTAGGCAATATGGCGGTCGGCTTGGTCACGTGGTCGTGTGACGTCAAACGCATAACCTCTATACAGACAGGGGCTTTTTTGTTTCCTGAAGCAGTAGACACGGTCGGGGTACGGTAGCCTACAACCTTTCCACCAGTAGCAACATGTGGCACATAGCAGCAAGTGTAGAGTATCTATGATATTACACACTTCTACTGCAGCCCTGGCCCCATCTCACTAGATACTCTATCTCACTAGTCTCGCGTAGCCAGACCCTTCCTCCCCGACCGATGACGTCAGTATATAAAAATGGAGGGGAGGAAGGGTCTGGCTACGCGAGACTACTATCTCACTAGCTAGTGCTCACCCGAAGAACTTGCCATGATTGCCGCCTCCTGTCCTCGATCGCTACCAGTCTCAAGAACGGGGCAGTCGTGAATCACACACAGGAGTTGTCGGACGGTCTACTTTGCGTCGGCAGCTCTATTCAGTGCTTTCCATAGCGATATGTCCAAGAGAGGATCGGGGGGAGGATCCTGTGAAGAAAAAAACGTAATGCTGCGGATGCGGTTGTGCCGCCCACAACTACGTATTATTCGTCACAAATAGCGCGTGACTTCGAGCTATATATACTCCAGGGTCATCCCGTACACATCGCTAGGCGCGGTACGGCGCTTAACTACATGCATGCACTTGCCGACCGTGAGAGTGCAAGGGGAATGGGGAATAGAAAGTACTGCAGTTAACCATTAATTTGTCTTTATGCTCTCGGTCCACATAGAAGAGGTCTGTATTTGATCAACAAGGCCATAGTCTAGTCTCGCGTAGCCAGACCGCCATTTTGTTCCAGCTCCGCCTCCACAAAAGACGGTCTGGGGACTAATGGCCTCTTTTTTGTTATGGGAGTCCGCCGGAAGTACGGACCGTTGGAATGCGATCATGCCGTATAAGGGCGGTGCTAATCAGCTGACACCTATGTCTGTGGTCAAACCGGCGAGGTGACGGCACCTGTTATACCGTGCACGTGATCTAAAGCGCTCGCGTTAATGAACTCTGATCGATCCACTACAACAGATAAAGCAAGCACACTGCTAGCCTATAAAAGAAAGTGTCAGACAGTTTGTTTACAAGCTTCCTAGACTCGTCAGTCTTTATTCTTGTCCCCTTGCAGTTGTGCATCCAAGCTGGAGTATCTCACCCAAAGAACAAAGCACTTGAAGAGAGGAGTCGATCACATTGAAACACAAAAGAGGCAGATGAAAGAGCCTCCAATGCACAAACTACAGGGACAGTCAAATCAAATGCATGCTCATGCTATCAATCATTACATGATAAACCTGACAACAAGAAAAAATCACAGTCATTCATGCACCTACATCACCACACATCCAACTTAAAAATTAATATGCTGCTGCATGGACGACATGATATGTTCAGTGCAGATTACTGTAGCAAATGCAAGTACCACTATGGAATCTTAAAAATGTAACACACTCACATGCACTCCCCATACACACACACACACACACACACACACACACACACGCACACACACTCACACACACACGCACACACACACACACGCACACACACACACGCACACACACATGCACACACATGCACACACACACACACACACACACACACACACACACGCACACACACACACACGCACACACACACACACGCACACACACATGCACACACATGCACACACACACACACACACACACACACACGCGCGCGCACACACACACACACACACACACACATACACGCACATACAGCTCTACCTCCCCCACATTGGAGACAAAGGGAATGTAACAACAACACTGATATGCAGAACATCATAAACAGGCCGTCCTCTCCCTATCCATCTGGTGGGCATGGAGAAATGAAAACAAATAACACCAAAGGGCAGAGAAACAAAATAAGGAATGCAACACATGGGAGCAATAGTTCAGACTAGTTTATACATTCTCATTGTCACCCACACTTGTGTATATATAGAGAGAGCTAAGGCCTGGTGAGCACCCAGTCAGTAAGAGGCAGTGAAGTACGTGTGTTCTAGGAGTTGAACTAGTACGGATGGAAACAGCTAACAAGTGGACTTTAGAGGAGATCACAGCTGCCATTAGTGCAGCAAGTTTAGAACTTCAATTTCCTGTGCTGAAACCACAACAGGAGGAGGCTATTGTAGAATTTGCCCGAGGAAAAGACGTCTTTGTTGCCCTTCCTACAGGATTCGGAAAATCTGCAATCTTTGGGTTGCTACCTAGGGTTTTTGACCACTAGAAAGGAAGCACGGGGTCAATCGCATGCATAGTTAGCCCATTGGTTGTCCTTATGAGGGATTTGAAAGCAAAGTTCGTGCCACGTGGTGTTTCAGCAGAATTCTTAGGAGAACTACAGACAGATGCTCATGCCATAACTAGAGTAACCCGAGGAGAGCATCAACTGGTTTTTGTCAGTCCAGAAAGCATATTGGACAATTTGGAGTTGCGGTCAATGCTGTATTCTACCATCTATAAGGAAAGCCTAGTTGCAGTAGTCATAGATGAAGCACACTGCATTGACAAGTGGTAAGGCTTACATCCCATTGCACCACTAAACAGTGTTACATACGTAAGTGCGCTGACTTAGTGTCTGTTTGTTCTATTGTGTAGGGGTGCTACATTTCGCGCTGCCTACTCTCGTTTAGGAGACATTCGTAGTCTTATTCCATCAGCAGTGAGGATTATGGCGTTAACAGCAACAGTGACACAGGAGACCTTCCGGGTAATCACTGTGGCCATGGGAATGACAGACCCATACCTCATCTTAGCATCGCCTGAGAAGCCAAACATCAAGTACATGGTACTGCAAAAGCTATCGGCACTAAATTTATCTCATCGTCTTGCAAAAGGCATCTTCGCCAAAGAAAAAAAGTATCCAAAGACTGTCATATTTTGCAGAAGGTGCGTACATACGTATGTACATGATCAAATGACTAGGTGGAAATACATGCACCATCGACTATAATGCCTCATATAACCATGATTATTAAAATCTCTCATACTGCAGCGGAGAAGACTGTGGGAACATTTACAAGCTGATGAGGGCATTGCTGAAAGACAATTTCACAATTCCACCTCAATCTGTACTGCGTCCCGGAAAGCGGTAAGTTGTTCAAGGAGAGTAGATGGCATATACAATACAACGTGCATTATCTTGTACACAGTGTGGTTGAAGTCTATACGGCACCCACATCAGTTGGATTGAAGGAAGATATTCTTGAAGCATTCGGTCAAGACACTTCCCTACGGATACTTGTGGCAACAGTTGCCTTTGGAATGGGGATAGATTACCCTGACATTCGGCAAGTGGTAAATTTTGGAGTGCAAGACAAGTGCCAAGTACTTACTTGGTATTGTAGTGGATCGATCAGCGCTTTAGATCACGTGCACGGTATAACAGGTGCAGTCACCTCGCCGGTTTGACCACAGACATAGGTGTCAGCTGATTAGCACCGCCCTTATACGGCATGATCGCATTCCAACGGTCCGTACTTCCGGCGGACTCCCATAACAAAAAAGAGGCCGTTAGTCCCCAGACCGTCTTTTGTGGAGGCGGAGCTGGAACAAAATGGCGGTCTGGCTACGCGAGACTAGCCATAGTCATAGCTACTGGTGTAGCCAGGTTGGTGGTCACTGAGCTGTGGTGCATGCACACACCAACAATGCCTGCCACCAGTATTTCAGGACCTTGTAGCCACCTACACACACAGGTAGGTAGGTAGGTACACATGTACGTGCACTATACATCACATGCTGGCATGTTTCAGTTGCAGATTCCACAGAGCATGCAGCTTGAAGGCACTAATTTCTGCTGTAGCAATAATGTATAGTAATATATTACCAATGGAGCTGAGTGTGTTTGCGTGTGTGCCGCACATCTATACGTAGCTGCATGTAATGGTTTTCATTCACTATCCTGACCTTTGGCCTTCATCAACCACGCAGCACCTTCAGAAGAGCGACGCAGGGTAGGGCAGTGGTTTTCGGGGCACCTACTAGACGGTATCAGGCCAGGCCTCCGTACTACTTCAGCCATTACTGTCTCTCAGGAGGAAGAAACGGACAATGATCATAGTGTGCATGTGGAGGGAGGACATGATGGGCCTCTCGCTCACTGCAGGTGTGCATGTGGAGGGAGGACGTGATGGGCCTCTCACTCACTGCAGGTGTGCATGTGGAGGGAGGACGTGATGGGCCTCTCGCTCACTGCAGGTGTGCATGTGGAGGGAGGACGTGATGGGCCTCTCGCTCACTGCAGGTGTGCATGTGGAGGGAGGACGTGATGGGCCTCTCGCTCACTGCAGGTGTGCATGTGGAGGGAGGACGTGATGGGCCTCTCGCTCACTGCAGGTGTGCATGTGGAGGGAGGACGTGATGGGCCTCTCGCTCACTGCAGGTGTGCATGTGGAGGGAGGACGTGATCGGCCTCTCACTCACTGCAGGTGTGCATGTTGTGCACACATGAGTAGTGAGTACATGCATGGGTTCGATTCAAACCTGGAACAGCAGATTATTGAGTTTGTACTACAGCAATAGCTAGACATGTGATAACACTGTATAATAATTATACATGGCAACCACACATCACCTCCCACGCACTTATTCTGGTTTAGTTGCGTCAGTTTATAGTTTAGTTGAGAAAGCCAGCTGTCTCCAACTTGATGCCTTTGTCTGCAACTGTTATTATATGATCCATAAGTATATATAGCAGCTGCTGCTTAGCTTGTAAATATAATGTGTACGTATACCCATGTGCATGCATGTACGTAAGACCACTATAGTCCGCTCACTAGACCGTCCTAAATGTGTTGGTGGTACGTATATATGGCACCTGGAGTGCAATCAGGACGGTCTAGCTAGCCAGACTATGATCACTATGTATGTAGTACCGCCACATACACAGCAATGAGCCTCTGCAGTATCACCTTCCCAAGCAGCTCCCCCTTCGCCCAGTCTTCCTCCGCCTTATGCATGTTCTATATGACCTGCCCCAACTCAGTGTCAGCATGCATGCATGCTTGCACACACATGCTCATACCCTCCACATATGCATGTGTACACACGCCACGTATTAGCGTACACACGCACATTAGTGCATATTCAGAGGTGCATGCATGGAGGTACCTGGGGGTGGGTATGGGGTTGCACATTGTACATGTGTACATGTCCAACTAGTGACATTTGACATTTAATTTGTCATTGTGTAGTGACACATGATGATGACGCAGTACTAACTCTTATCTTACATACTGTTCTGCATACTATTATCTACTTACAACAGTATAGAATAACTTACACAATACAGAGCCATATATACAAGGGGTTACAACAACATGTGTCTTTAATATAATTCTGCACGCACTCTATATAATAAGCATACAAAAGCAATACATATTATAGGTGCATACAAAACTCACTATTTTTACACAAGTAAATTGAAAAGAAAAAAATAAACAAAACAAACTGTGCACATGTACAAAAGCAGTAACAATAGTACATGTATAATAGTAAGTATAAATGTACAAAACTCACCATGCAATGACAATGCAAATCAGTTAGTCCACTGAATAGTGATGCATTTTGGCACCAGCCGAGCAGGATGTGTTTCATGTACTTCACAACAAACCTAGTCAATAGGAGCAGAAGAGAAGTACTTATCATTCGTGAGGAAAAGGTACCGAACAATACGGTACATAGCAGGGAGTAAGGGCAATGTGTACACTTGCTGCAAAGCAACGACTAAAACATCACACACTCAGTCTGCCATGTCGGCAAGAACACTTGGTATACAACCGTAGTGAAAGTAACACAATGACTGGGTCAAGTACACACGAAGCACACACAGATGTGCATGCATGTATGATGACACACACAGATGTGCGTGCATGTATGATGACACACACACCATCCAGATTGCTCTTCATTTGTTCACCCAGTTCTTTCATTCTTGGGTGGCCTCGGTCAACAGTGATTTTGCAGACTTTCATCAAGGCTTCCTCGGTACACTTTTGCAGAAGGCAGTCATGTAAAATTGCGTTTTGTTCTCTTTCATCAGAAGTCTTTGTTATGTTTGTCAAATCACCACCGTCAATAATGCCCTCATGTTTAAGGTCATATACCATGGCATTGGCATCCACAATGTCAATAAACTGGCTCCGAAAGTGGTTAAGAACTTGCTGTGCTGCATGGAGAAGAAAGAGTCACACTCATCAAGTTGTTAAACAAAATGTACATTGTATAGGAGCACCTTCACCCAATTTGAGCAGGACCATGGGTGTTACAGCACTGCTAGCTTAGTTCCACAATGCATTCTCTAGACCACACACACAATCACTCAGTGGCAGCAGACAAGGGAGGAGAAGAGTACACTGTATGCAGTGACAGCTGTTCCATTGGGGACCGTCCCTACATTGGGGACCGTCCCTACATTATATATGTCCACTTGAGCCCACATGTACTAACATATACGCAGGTCACACTGTACACTCTTAGACACCAATTACACACGTGCTGGCTGCATCATGAGAATGCATCTTGCTACACATTTTACCTCAAACACATTGTTAAAGGTCCTCGTGGAGTAGAGCATTATTGTACAAGCAGGAAGTTAAAGGACATGCTTGGTGGTTACACACAAAGCCGTGATATTGGCCTCCAACATGGCGCCAATGTTGTCAACTTGCACACGCTGCACAACCCCAGGCCCTCTCCACTCAGTGCTCACACAGTCTGTGTATGGAGTGTGAGCACCTCTGGGTGCAGTGGTGTGTGCTAGCAGTGACTACTGGTTTTAGCCCACCTTTCTCGCCAGGAGTGTACTGCGACTGAGGGGAGGGTTGGATAGGGGCAGTCCCTTCTGAGGGAGGTAGAAATAGGCACTGTTCATACATGCACATCCAAGACATGCATGAAACACACAGAACAAATCCATGTAGAAGTGAGGAGACAGAGTTAAAGTACTTTGTTGATGTACATTTGGGTTCAAAACTTCCAAGGCACACTTACCAACCAGCTTCAGGATGTTACCATCAGCTTCATGGCGTTGGAGATGCACCTGTTGGAGCCAGATGGAGCCAGCTATGACGGAGACACACAAGCAGGACACAGAATTTGCAGTAACACACCTTGCAATCTGTCATGTCTTGGAACCAAATCTTCTGCATTGGTGTGCACGGTATCCGACGACAACTGCAGTAGCACCGCAAAGCGGTTTCGTGTCTGTCTGAAACGTGCACTCCAATAACCTTATCGCCATTACACTCATGGTAAAAGCCATACTCAACGCACGCATCGCCGCCGGGCAGATTCAAACACTCCACTGCACGTTTAGCAGACTGTGCAACAACTGCTTTAACCGTCTGGCAGCGTTCTTGTAGCTTCTGAAATTTGGAATGCATATCTTGCTCATCCCAGTTGACGGCGTCAAGCTGGAATCCAATTTCGATGCATGATTCCTGTTCGAGTACGTGAATTTGGCATCCCACTTGCCAGACAATAACGATTTCTGCTTGAGATTGATTAATCGAGACATTTAATTTGTCCTTGCAATCTTGATGGTCATGAAGAATTTCTAGGAATGTGTTTGCAAAAGCCGGAAAGAACCGCGGTGGTACAAAACTGTCCCCATCCGTGCCTTGGGGATTGTACGCCACCAGAAGAGGATCCACGCTATACACGTGCGGGGCCAGAGATGTTGCTTCGGATGATTGCAGCTGGCGACTCAAAACAAAAACCAACTTTTTCCCATTCCTACTAGGCTGCACTATCACGAGACCCATGCGGATACAAAATGTCTCGAACCATTTCTTCATGCTTCGCTCCAGCTTAGCATTGCTGCTGAAGAGGCGTTCAACGGTGACCACTTGACCCTTCTTCTTGCGAAGCTGCTGCACCCTTGCAAATAGCTGGCAGAGATACTGGGGATCCAGCACGACAGAAGTGTCGTCGTCTTGTAATTCATGGTATGGGTGATACACGATAAAGCCATAATCGTGCAAAAATGCGAGGAATTTTTTAACATCATTGCGGGAAACATCGGGCAACTTTGATTTCACAATGGTTTTTCCGCGGCATGCTTGGCGCAACTGCTTGTCATACTTCATACACTGAAGCATTGGGACTTTAGGGTAGGAGCAGTGACTTACAATCTCCTCGAAAAGAGCGCCACTTTGGATGTCAATGGAATCGCCTTCAATTGACCAAAATTCGTCGTCGTCTGGTTCCTCAATTAGGTCATCGTACCTAGCCTTCAGGGATTGTAACTCTTGCACAAATTTGCTTCTCTGCTCCTGCGAAATCTCTTCTCCGTGTGTGCCTACCAATAGCACGTTTGATGGTAAGCAATTATCAAGCAAAGATTCTGCATCGTTCGAAACAAAAGCAGAAATCTGCTTCAATGTTCTACGGATTGTGTCTAATGCCTTCTTCCCATTTCGCAGATCAAATGTAACGAGGTAGACACAGTGGATGGGCGTAATCAGCAGTGGGAGGTGGTATAGCTGCTGGTTTCGGATGTCGATGTGCATCAAAACGTGGGAGGTATCGGTCAACTCCCATTCGTGCATAGGTGACAGTTCCTGGGAACAGTCGGCTACTCTGAAGCACTTCACCACCCATTCCTCTGCGGGGGGCGATGGATTTAGCTCCAAATCACGAAGAGTCACAACCTTCGTAACTGCCAGTTCTCTAGTGTCTCCTGCAGCAAAACAAAACAGAAAAGGCGGATAAAGCAAACAATGTCTCTGTCCTTCTACGCTTCATGCCATGTCCATTGCATACCCACTGGCATGAATTACACTCTCCCCCTCCCCTCCCCCCTGTATTCTGCTAGCTCAAAAACCTACATTTACTATCAGCACCATGAGAGTTGGAGAGGCAGACTGAGTGAACCATGTCATTTCACGTGCTAGGACTCATGTCATGTCCACCATCTGTCTGCTTGCATGAACTACACTCTCACCCTGTATTCTACTAGCGCTCAGAGCACTGGAGCTTGGCCCAGTGGATTTAAGACACAAGAATGCAATGACCTCAATTTACTACAGCACACACTTTGAATGCAGCATAGATACCCAAAGCTAGAACTTACTCATGCACGGGGTCACTCTAGCATACTCCCTTCATTTGTTACAATACCCAAACCAAAGTTAGAATAGGAATTTCTATGTTTGATGTGGGAGTTCCCAATAAAGCCGAATACATGATGGTCTGATGGTCGGCCTTCCGCGTTACTTGCGCTAAATAGGAATATGCGGTACAAGCCTGAGCAAGTCCATTCAACAAGCGTCCAACCAGGCGCGGCCCAGCTATATAGGGCCTAGTCTCGTAAACCAGACCCCACCCGTCCGTCGGCCATTTTATACGTTGCGTAACATGACGTCAGTATATTAAAAATGGAGGGGAGGAAGCGGTCTGGTTTACGAGACTAGCTAGGGCCTGTGATAGAGACGAACAATACATACAAAGCTAACGCATACTACTAGCAGAGATGCGCTTTCATCCAAAGTTACACCTGACAATCTAGAGTCTGGGGCAGGCGAAGTGTAACTATGGTGTAACGAACCCTTGCGTACACGATGGGGAAGATCGACTGGCTATACAATCGCAAAGGCCGTTCTAGTGAATAGTACAGCTATTAGTCTACAGGTCTACGTATCACAGCACGCATCCGTAACAGTATAGACACATTACATCACGGCTATTACGTACAGCCAAGGTCACTTACCGGCGTCGGTGTCTTCCGGCTCAGCCATTTTCTCGCATCATCTCAGTAAAACTCCGCCTACGCACTCGTGCACATTACATAATTAAGATATTCATATAATAATATAGAATGTGCTGAACTTGTCTTTAGTCAGTGTCTATATAGTTGAAGTGTTCCTTCTGCCGATGACTGCCTAATTAACTTCATAGACCACCTTTTCACGCATGCTGGCAAAGTCCAAGACACCAGCTCAGGCAGGTTCCTATACCTGTATACGTGCAAATAGCTACCCAGCCAGATTGACAATGTGTGGTGGAATGGCATTCAGCTATTTGTCAGACTCCTGCAATTGAGGGCCTAACTACAACTCTGTTCAACTGAACATCCTTTTTTTTCCGAAATATATTCATACGACTTGCACTCATTCCATAATATAGCATTGCACACATGAAAGCATGAGTAGCCATGTTTGGCGTCTGTGCTTCTCACCATTTCATTTCCTGCACACATGGCTTTCTGAGCTGTAGAACACAAATGCTATGTTTCCACGACTACGTACAACCATGCATCCCTGTACGTGTACAGACAGCGCTCTTGTGCTGACAGATAACAACTAAATACAATACCCATTAACATTAGTAGACTCATATACCCAAATAATTATATGTACGACATTTGTCATATGCAGTACGTACAAAAATAATTCCTCAGTTCATGTGTGTAGCCACTGAATATGTTAATGAGCTAGCAACAAATTACATCACTGCCACTACAAAAGTTGCATGTACATCAAAACGACTGACTGTCAGTGTTAAAGATAAAATGGAAGACGGTATGGTGTCTGGTGTGTTGTACAGATGGGTGGGTAATGGTGATGGTAAGGTGGCCTCTACTGCATGCCAGCTACAGCTGGACGTGGGAACCAAACTAGCTGCTGCTGCGTTAAGGGGCGCATATGTGCGTCTGTGGATCCCTGGAGCAGGCACCTCACACAACTCTCGAACTTGTCCTCCTCATATGCAGCAAAGTGTGGTGTGTGGGCTGGGCCGCGTCCACAGTTGCACTTGAAGCCTACCACTGTCCTCCTTGACTCAAGGGAGGCTACCACTGCCCTCCTTGATTCAGGCGGGTCGTAAATCATATCGTACACATTGTTGATTCGTTTGTCTATCTGTTCCCTAACGCTGTTGCAGTCCATATTAGCCTGCAGAGTGTGCTCCAATTTGATCTCAATGAACGACTCGTGTTCCACCACGTGCACCACTCCAGTGAGGTCCTCGTGTGTGAAGGCAACATGAGTGCGTCCCCGGGGCTCCACGGTCCAGCCTAACTTTGTCACCAGCTCACTGATGAGGCAGCAGAACAGACCGCTGGGTAGGTAATACAGCAGGTCATCCTGTGAAGTCACTGTGAAGAGGAGAGGCTCAATGTCTCCTGCTACAGGTGTGATCTGATCATGAAGTTGGGGCAAGGCTGCAGGAATTAGGTAGCAGTCCAGCTGTTTCAATCCTGCAATAATGCGGAGTTCCGTTAGCAGCAGCAACAAGTGGTGAAAGTCATCCACATCAATGGATCTCCTGGTCATTTCGCACTGATACCAAAAGTCCATCATGATTCCGTACAGTTTAGGCTTCTTGTCCTCTGGGGTTGAGCTATGCAATACTTTCCTAACAGAGTTCATCAACTTCCACACCATCTCCTGAGCAAGAATTCTGTATTTGGATTGCAGTGTATTAGCAGCATCGAATAAGCTGTTCTTCTCTTCCACACCTTTTTGAATCTCCTTCAAGTTCCGTAAAACTATGTTGGTATCGTCCTGGCCTACATTCATCACAGTGCGTTCCAGGCTACTCAGCACAGTACGCATATCAGACAAAAAGGCATTAAAACTGCTGCTAATTCTTTGAATTACTTTCATCGACTCAACTCCTCCTCCCAGGATCTTTCGCATGGCTGGAATCTGTCTTGGCTTCTGAGCTTTAGCCAAACCACTTTCCATCTGCTGTTTTCCTCCAGCTAAGTCCATGCTGGGCTTGGTAAGATGTGTGTAAATCTGGTATGGCCTCTTCTCCACATCGCTCCTTCCCTGGCTGTCCGCTGTTTTGTCCTTGGTGGCAGCTCTGATCTGTCCCTCGTCACTGCCTCCCTGGATGTCAGCCATTTCGTCCTTGGTGGCAGTTCTGATCTGTTGCTTCTCCCCTGTCTCCCTGTCTGTCCGCTGTTTTGTCCTTGGTGGCAGCTCTGATCTGTCGCTCCTCACTGCCTCCTTGATTGTCTGCCATTTCATCCTTGGTGGCAGCAGCTTGGATCTGTCCCTCCTCGCTACCTCTCTGGTTGCACTCAATTTCCTCCATGGCAGCCATGAGGAAGTCGGAGGTGGCTGAATACAGGCAGTCTGGGTCAATGAACACGAGGCTGTCCTCCTTCTTGTACCCACTGGGCACCTTGTGGTAGATTAGGCCGAGGGCATTGAACAACCTCAGCATGATGTCCAGGTCTGCATCGGGGGAGTCTTCCCTGACGTAACCTCTGCTGCATGCCTCCTCCAGCAGCTCCGAGTACTTGCAGTAGCGCACTCCCTTGCTGTCCATGACCATCTTCAGGAGCATCCAGGGAAGAGGCACCTGGACGGACATCTCCATGGATCTGTCCTGGACCATCAGGCGAAGGGTGGAGATGTACTCTTTGGTGTCTTCATCCTGCTCCTTGCCGGCCAAGGTGTTGTCCACTGCCCAGAATGACCGGCCTTCGGTGTCGTATTGGACAAACTGGTGATAGGGCTTGCTGCTAATCTCCTCCTCTATCATCTCATCTATCCTCTCAAGAAACTGCTCCTGACCATCTAGAGGTATTCGGTCCAGGTGTGTGCCCACAATGAAGATCTTGGGAGCCTCTGGCTGGAGTTGGAGAAGATTCTTTTCCTCGGGGTTCTTTCTCCCAAAGGTGTAGGATGCTCCTCAACGGGCGTTGGATGAGATCACTCCTAAAGTAGCTGAGATGTGCCTGGTCATTCTTCTGCTGGAAGTCATCCAAACTGAACACCACCAGATAGATGCTCGGCGAGGTGATGAGAACGGGATGGATGTCATAGTAAATGCTTTGTCCACCTGTGTCGATGAAGTGGATGAGGCATCTTTTCCCAAGGACCTTTCCCTGCTTGTCCTTCAGGAAGTCTTGCAAGGCTTCACTGCTGCATGCGACAGCTAGTGCCTTTAAAGCTTGCCGAACAGTAGCAGATTTCCGAGCAGTGCCACGCTTGGAGGTTGGAGGGTGTGCAGAGGCGGGGATAATTCTGGATTCAGTACCACTGGCTGTGGTCTTATCAGTGGGTTTAGTTGGGTGCTGTGAATCGGGGGTTGTCACCTGAGTGCTATTGATGGTTAACTCGTTGACAGCCCGTATCAATTCTCCCTTTTGCTGCTCCTTGGAGACCAGTTTCCACAGCTCTTCTGCTCCATCATCCTCCAGGGAGTAGCACTCCACTCACTCTGGAGCCTCCATGACGTCCGTGCTGGCCGTCCCTGCCTCCACGTCACACTCCTGTCCAATGAGGAGATTCTTGAGGCAAGTCTTACCGATGCGAGGAGGGCCTATCGTGGTGCACTTGGTGATCTTCAGGGTGACACTGGCCTGGTTACGGACCACCTCTGAGTAATGTTCTTGAAACTTAAGTACATCGTGACCTGCATAGAGATGATAACATTTGTATGTGCTGATTAGCATGGACTACGGTACATGGGATAAAAAGTAAACATACTATGCCCGTACATATGTGTGAGTTAGTAAAAAACATAGAACACCCGTATCTGTAAATTTGTACGCCTGTATCCATAGTACACCCATACGAAAGTACCGTAATATGCCCGTACTTACGCACCGTAGTACGCCCGTACACACTTATATCAAATATGTACATACTCTCCTGCATCCACCCTAGCAAGAGCAGAATCAAAGGAGTGCCTATTCAATCCTGCTGAACGATTTCTCACGTAAGCAACCCTTTGAAGGTGTGACAAATTGTACAATATCATGTGAATCTCTGTAGGACTTTCTTCTCTGCACTCTGTGCAGTATGTGTCTTCAGTTAGCGACAAAAACAACACAGGAGAAAGCGAGTGTGCTGCTGAAGATGTTCCCAATCACACTTTTCCACATGTATGTAGATACGGGTACGTACAAGAGCGCACACTTACTCTAAGTTTCGCTTGTACTCTGAATGTGCGTGTATACAGGCATATCTCTCTCTACACACGACGCTCATCGTAAGTTGTCCTGCACTCGTACTCTACTACACTCATAGCCTCTACCTACGCATGTACTGTGTCGGTCCAATCTACGCCAGTACCTTTAGAATGCTATGCCCGTATCCGTAAATAGGTATGCCCATACACGTAAATTAGTACGCCCATACCTGTATCCATACCACGCCCCTAGAACATTTACTTTTTTATCCCATATGCCGTACATGGCAAGCAACAAATGTCCAGCATATTTTTGCCCACACTACACATCACTACACTGTGGATTCTCCAGTTCTGACATGGACAGAGTCTTACGGCACACCTCCTCAAAACAGCCCAACAGTGCAATGTACACAGTACTGCACTGTGAGGTGCATTTCCATTGGATGTAGTTAAAAACAGTGTGGTGCACTTCCACTAGGACATGATGCCTGGTGGACAACATTGAGAACTCACCTACTGGAGGTGGCAAATGCTCTATCGGTGCTGCCCTCCTCATCTCCACGTAATTGCTGGGGAACATACCGTACTGCCCGTTATGAACCAGCCGCCCCTCTGACCAGCCGTCATCTATTACAGTCACTTCCTCTATGATCTGCCCCTCTTTAAATGTCAGTTCATCGTCATCTTCTGCATTCCAGTCATACAAAGCCACAGCTTCCATGGGTACTTGGCCTAGGTGGAAGGAAGAGACAACAAAAGAGTACACAGACACATCTGCTGATGAGCATGAATGACATGGCAAGCAACAAATGTTCTGCATGTTTTTGCCTAAGCTGCATATAACTACGTACACTGGAGACAATCCACTTCTAACATGGACAGGATCTTATGTCGCACATCCTCAAAACAGCCCACCACAGTGCTATACACAGAGTACTGCACTGTGAGGTGCATTTCCATTGGGTGTAGTCAGCAGCCTACTGCCTACTGGTAGAAATGTGTGCTACTGTTCACTGCACACACAGCACCAACAAGCAGGGGCTGGGGACTTTCCCCAACATGATGGACCTAGATCACACACAAGACAGTCTCAAAATGCATGGAGCAAAACAACACATTAGTAGAAACTCAAAATGGTTTTGTTTGTCCTCTACTGTTCCAGCACTATCCACATTGGGGACAGCACAGCATGCAGCACACATGTCTACATGCAATACAAGCCAGTAGCAAAGCATGCAGTAAAAGTCCATGTGTGGGCTTGTGTAAAATGTTTCCTGTTCACATGATACCAAAATAGATATGGATGTGTCCTTTGTCCATGTGTGATGCTACGACAGCTGGAACTATACTGTCATCTTTGTACGCCTTCCACCATGCTTCCAATTATCATATCAGCTAGGAAGTATGTGAGAAGAAATGTTCTGTCGTTGATCTATCTAGCAGACTGGTGACATGGTGGCTAGCTACTGCTGTAATTCAGAAATGGTCTTAGCTTACTTCCATTTAGCATTAACTATTTAAATCTAGCCTACATGGTTTCTGTATGGACTTGTACACTATCTGTGCATAATATTATATAGTTCTGCAGCTTCAGCTGTGTTACATGATTCATCATGCACTTGTTTACACTAGCCTGCATGCTTTTTCTCGCTGAAGTTTTGACTACTTTGTGCATGTAGCTTTGAAGCTCATTCTATTTATTGCTGAAGGATATATAGGCCTCTAGTGCACTGTACAGGTTTGAATGTGTCCAAGTGGTGTACGAGATACGGAGATTCAGTTGCACGAATAAAGCAAAGAACGACGACAGAAACTTTCTTTTGTCTTCCAGCAGTCATTACTCACCTAGGTGAACAAGATAGCGAGGTAACAAGAGGTGACAGGATGCATGGCTAGCGAGGGTACACAGACAAGATCTAAAGCCAGATTCATGTGTGCTCAGATCACTGAGAGACCCTCCAAGTTGTATGACACTACACATCAGGACTGGGCGCCATTGCTAAACTTGGGGTAAAACACAAAGATTAGCGACACTGGAGAAAGGTGCGCCAGAGCTAAGAAATGTGATATATTAGAAGAGCTATGGTGGAAGTCAATGTACAAGCGACTCCACAGAAGATGAGGAGGCAAGGAAGTACAGACTACAGTTACCTAGAATGATATAGCAACATTGGAGAAAAATCTTATCTGCGTATCCTTGCTAGCCATGCATCCTGTCGCCTCGTGTATACCTTGTGATCTTACTCACCTACGTAGGTAGATGAATACTGACTGCAGGAAAACGAAAGAAACTCACCTTTCTTCGCTTTATTACTGACAACCACACGAAAGTTCACCACTGATATGGGATACACCTTGCTCTTCCAAGATGGCCTACGGTCGATATTACGTAATATAACCATTGCACAACTGCAATGGGTCTATACGTAGCTGAAAGGTGCACGCTCTGTCACCGAAGACGTCATGTTAAGGCACCCTTATTCACTACCTAAATAGTCATCTCTCACAACACTCCTCACCTGGTGGTAGAGGTGGTGGAGGTGGGCTAGGTGGTGGTGGGTGCTCCTCTGGCACTGCCTCCCTCATCTTCACAAAGTTGCTGGGGAAGAAGCCCACATTCCCAAGCAGCTCCCCCTCAGCCCAGCCTTCATCCACCTTACGCACATTCTTTAAGACCTGTCCCACTTCCAGTCTCAGCACATTGCCATATGATATCGGAGTATAGTCTTTCAAGACCACAGCTTCCATGGGTGCTTTGCCAAGGGGGAAGAAAGAGACAGTAAAGAACTCACACCCACATGTGTTGATGAGCATTGATTGCGTACATGGCAAGCAACAAATCTCCTGCATATTATTGCCCAAATTGCATATCATCGCACTGGGACTCTCCAGTCTGACATGGACAGATCTTACTGCACACATATACCTCACCAACAAGCAGGGGCTGGGGACTTTCCCTAGCACTATACACACAGATCACACACAAGACTAGTCTGACTAGCTAGACCGTCCCATCTAATCGCCGGGGCACTTAGGGCTGGGAAGGGACGGTCTAGCGGCAGTAACGATTAGTTCACACCTATTCAACCAATCAGATGCTACTGGCAGGAATTCCTGCTAATAGTATTCATAGTCTGCGGGAGCTCAGTCACGCATACTGTATGCCTTTCCTCAATGGTAATGGATTTCTTTCTGGCTGGAGGTGGAGCCACCGGATGCAGAGAGGGTTGCAGTGGGCTCGAGAGACCACTCGCTCATTTCGAGCTTAAAAAAAACCATGAGCAGAAGAAATCTTATCTCGCAAAGTGCGCATCCTGGCGTCGACATTCTCAGTCGCTTTCCAAACATTTAACACCGTAAGGTAGCACGTGCGACACAGGGTATATTTTCCAGCGACGCTCAACTGTGTAGCTGTCACAAATGCTTCTCCCACTACCGTCAGCCTTCCAGTCTTCATCAGTCAGTACTTATATTTGAGCGGTTTGCAGCAGCAAATGCAAAAGCGCTTATATTTCTCCATCTCGTCCATCCGACGTATGGTCGCCCCAACTACGCAGGAGTTCTGTAGCGATCGATATGCTACAGTACTCCTGCGCAGTTGGGGTGAACCATAAAATTTGTCGTATTATCAACATGCACAAGGTGTGAGTTTGATAATGTGAAGGTGTGAACTAATCGTTACTGCCGCTAGACCATCCCTTCCCTTTCGAGCCTTGGGCGGTTAAGTGGGATGGTCTAGCTAGCCAGACTAACACAAGACAGCCTCAACACACACACGGAGTGAAACAGCCAGTTAGTAGAAACTGAAAAGTGGTTTGTTAGTCCTCTACTGCACCAGCACTGTCCACACTGGGGGTAGTAATGCATGCAGCAGCACAACATTGAGAACTCACCTACTGGAGGTGGCAAATGTTCTATCGGTGCTGCCCTCCTCATCTCCACAAAGTTGTTGGGGAACATACCGTACTGCCCGTTATGAAGCAGCCGCCCCTCTGACCAGCCTTCATCTATTACAGTCACTTCCTTTATGATCTGCCCCTCTTGAAATGTCAGTTCATCGTCATCTGCTGCATCATAGTCATACTCAGCCACGGCTTCCATGAGTGTTTGGCCTAGGTGGAAGAAAGGGGCACTAAAAGAATACACACCCACATGTGCTGATGAGCATGGATTACATTCGTACATGGCAAGCAACAATGTCCTGCGTGTTATTGCACAAATTACATACCACTACACAGTGGACACTCCAGTCTGACATGGATGGAGTCTTAAGACACACATTCTCAAAACAGCCCACCAGAGTGCTATGCACAGAGTACTGCACTGTGAGGTGCACTTCCACTGGATGTAGTCAGAACATTTAGCTAGCATGGACGTGATTCTTGATTGACATATGTGCAGTTCTTAACTGACACTAGCACCACAGGCAGTAGGGGGACTTCCCTAACACTGTACAGTACACAAAAACTGAATCTGTCAGCAGCCTACTGCCTACTGGTAGACATGTGTGCTATTGTTCATTGCACATACACCACCAACAAGCAGGGGCTGGGGACTTTCCCCATGCAACATGATAGACACCGATCACACACAAGACAGCCTCGACACACATGGAGCAAAACGACAAGTTAGTAGAAACTCAATGTGGTTTTGTTTGTCCTCTACTGCACCAGTACTGTCCACTGGGGACAGCAAAGCATGCAGCACACATGTCAACAGCATGCATTCTTCCTTATCCTTATGAAGTGCAC
>OX465039.1:633334-635834 GCA_949841015.1 Aplysina aerophoba
CATTGGAGATAGAAAGAGGACGGTTGAGTTAGGACACTACCGCCACCACTTCCTCACAAGACCTCCCAACTTAAAAATAAAGGCGCAATGGTGACTCACCACACCAACAGACACCACAACGCCTCTGCCATTAATTGTTCCAAGTTGAAACGCACCTAAACAGCACACCTTGGTACATACACCCCCCACTTCCTAACCACATTCCCTCCTACACCAGCACTGCCTTCCCCCTCACTCCACACCAGCACTACCCTCCCCCTCACTCCACACCAGCACTACCCTCCCCCTCACTCCACACCAGCACTACCCTCCCCCTCACTCCACACCAGCACTACCCTCCCCCTCACTCCACACCAGCACTACCCTCCCCCTCACTCCACACCAGCACTACCCTCCCCCTCACTCCACACCAGCACTACCCTCCCCCTCACTCCACACCAGCACTACCCTCCCCCTCACTCCACACCAGCACTACCCTCCCCCTCACTCCACACCAGCACTACCCTCCCCCTCACTCCACATCAGCACTACCCTCCCCCTCACTCCACACCAGCACTACCCTCCCCCTCACTCCACACCAGCACTACCCTCCCCCTCACTCCACACCAGCACTACCCTCCCCCTCACTCCACATCATCACTACCCTCCCCCTCACTCCACACCAGCATTAACCTCCTCCTCACTCCACATCACCACTACCCTCCCCTTCACTCCATATCACCACTACCCTCCCCCTCACTCCACACCAGCACTACCCTCCCCCTCACTCCACATCATCACTACCCTCCCCCTCACTCCACACTCACCCTCGCACTCGTTGCTTGTACTGTTCCAGCGGAATCCTCTCTTGGTGCAATTACAGAGGTACCCAGGCTCCAAGTTAATGCAAGTGCTGTCACGTGGGCAGATGTTGCGGTTCCTGCACTCATTAATATCTACACAAAAGAGTCAGAATATAATATGGACACACACACACAGCATCACATACAATATGTACCTTATGTACAGAAACACAGTATGATATACGTACAATGTTCAAATGTTTCAAAACATAGACTAGTGCATTAACATCTCCTTCAAGATGCACATACACACATGCATACATATTTACGTACGTACGTATGTGTGTGTGTGTGTACAAATAACACTATGCATGAGGATATTGCATGCAATTTATATTCAAGATACAGTGGAACCTCTCTATAAAGGACACTCTGAATAAGGGACACCTCTCTAATGAGGACACTGTCTGCAGTCCCATCCAGAGCTGTGACAAATCTATCTCTGAATTATGAACACCTCTCAGCTGGGTCCAATGGTGCCCTCTATAGAGAGGTTACACTGTAGACAGGACAGCCAGCTGGGTCCCAATGGTGTCCTCTATAGAGAGGTTACACTGTAGACAGGACAGCCAGCTGGGTCCCAATGGTGCCCTCTATAGAGAGGTTACACTGTAGACAGGACAGCCAGCTGGGTCCCAATGGTGCCCTCTATAGAGAGGTTACACTGTATACAGGACAGCCAGCTGGGTCCCAATGGTGCCCTCTATAGAGAGGTTCCACTGTATACAGGACAGCCAGCTGGGTCCCAATGGTGCCTTCTATAGAGGTTCCACTGTATACAGGACAGCCAGCTGGGTCCCAGTGGTGCCCTCTATAGAGAGGTTCCACTGTATACAGGACAGCCAGCTGGGTCCCAATGGTGCCCTCTATAGAGAGGTCACTGTATGGCAGACCATGCTTGCAATGTGCACTTGGAGGAATTGCTCATATTCTATGATTTCTCAAGTTACTGGTGAGTGGTCTGGGCAGTCGCACAGAACCAGCTGTACCTACACCGACTGAGGAACAGATGGTCCGTCCAATGATTGTAAGGAAATGACCCAAACATACACACACACAGTTGTAGACAATAACGGGAGAACCTCTCCGAGGAGTGTCGTGTGCTCACCAAGACACTGGAAGTTAGGTCTGTCGTAAACCTGGCCCTGAGGACACAAGCAGGAGTGGTTGCCATGTTCTAGGTCTGTAATGCACTCAGCACCTCGAGGACAGCTGTTATGTTCGCATGCTGAGGAGGAAAGGTGGGGAGGGAAGGAGGGGAGGGAAGGTGGGGAGGGAAGGTGGGGAAAGAGGGAGCATCACATTAGCAAGATCGCAGTCACTGTCAGAGACAGGAGAAACAGATCAGTAAAGGAAAAAGAGCTAGTCTGAGCAATCCTTGGTATAATTCACAGACACCGACACTAAGGCTATTGACAAGTAAGGTGCAATTGGAAGGTGCTGTACGTTGGCACTCGAATGGAATGAAGTGTTTCTGCCTGTACTTGTGGAGCTACCCAGCAAGGCACTGGCATGGCAGCACAGCAGTTCAGGATCCAGGTACCTGGCTGTATCCCTAGGTGCAGTGGTGGTCCTACGGCTCGGGAGCAGCATGCTTTACTGACTCAAGCTGCGTCCCACCCTACAACTGTACTGAGATATGTGTCTTCTTGAGTTGC
>OX465039.1:640834-668334 GCA_949841015.1 Aplysina aerophoba
TCTGACATCTGCACGGTGCACATGCAACAGCTACAACAAACGTGTGTATGTGCTCATGTGTGTGTGTGAGTGGATGTGTGGGTGGGCATGAGCAGGTGTATTCCCTAGACAACCACCTAATATATAGTGAGGCCTGGTAAGTATGATTGCCATGGTAACAGAAGGTCACATAGCTCTTTGATGTGGGCTGACATCACTACACCACAGGCACCCTCTGTGGTCACTGGACAGTGAGTGACCACTAATCAAGTTGCATATATATAATATATAGGATCTCCGATCACACACCGTAGGCCAGACCCTGTACACTGGTGACTCGCCTCAAAGGGCATTGGGGGACTTCTGCCTCACTGGGAATGAGGGAGTGTGCAGGTCAAAAGGCCAGTGCAGATGTACACATGTGTGGGGTCTGTGAAAGACCTGACATACCAACACCCACTGTCAGCACAGAGAGAAGTGTACGATCAGAGGAGTGGTTGACAATAGGCTCCAGCAACCTAACACACAGAAGCCGTACTCATAAATCACTCCTTGTGTGCTTGGAAAGCTTAAGTACCAGATGAAGAGGACATGTGCTCCGCATCAACGTCATCATCTTGGCATCATTCTTAAATTATGTGAACAAGTGGAATGTGCATGTAGGTCCTGGAGGTGACATTCAGTGCATGCATGCTGTCATCTCTCACTGCTGAGTACTGACCAATGCCTGGATACTGCGCAGGAGACACAGCTTAGTATTGGCACAACTCTCCAAGCAGAGAGACCAGAGACCCATTCACCGGGCCATCTGACCCCAGGGGATGTCATACAATTACATTTATTGAGTTACCAGCCTACACAAACCATTGCCACGATCAGTAGATGCTGCCCAAAATGAGGGGAGATATGTGTGGGCATTGGCAGCTGTATTCAAAGCAAGCTCTATACATTCAGACAACAATGAGCCTTCCGGGGTGCACACCCCATGAACACAATGGGGGCCATGCTGTAATGCATTGAAAGCATGCTCACAGCCATGGGTGGAAGGCTGAACGCAATAATTAATCTACTGAAACAAACTCATTGACACTCCTGCTGCTCCATCACAAACAGCTCATTAACACATCACCCCGGTAAGTACAGCTCCAAATGCCGTATGATAGACACTAGCACGGTGGTACGGTGCACGTGGCGCGGTCGCAGTCGCGGTCACAGTTGTTGCAAACGAGGCTATGGCTACACGCTGTCTGCTCGTGCCGCACAGCATAAACACGGGCTACACTGAACTGTACTGTACTCTGTATGTCGGTTCTAGGTAGTACTAACGTTCCACGCGAGTGCCGACACATAAACTTTGCACATAGCAAACCCACTGGTAGCTACGCGAGGCGATTAGCGGAGACGAGTAGTTAACGAGTGGCATTTCTGCGATCTGTTTTGCGCGACAGACTCACCGCCATTATTTGCCAGTCCTGTTGCTGTGAGGAGCAGAAACAAACACAAATCAACCGATAAGAACGCCATTTCCAGCTAGATTTCTCTTCAAAGCCAGTCTACACGAGCAGAGCCGCAAGCCTTTATATAAAATCGGGGCTGTTATTTTTCCATATCACGCTGGTGGGCGCTTATGTCATTGGAGGAAATGGCCGTCGAGATGATGAGCGAATTTAATGTGCACATCCATGGTGACAATGAGGATGAATACACAGTGGACCAATCCATGTGCCATTAACAGTGTACGGATCTCATTGGCACTTTGTGCTCACCATGGAGATTCACCCGGGACCTAGGCGCCAAGTCAGCCACTCACGGCTCAGCAAACAGAGTCTCTCAATTCTCGAGCAGCATTGATCACCGCTTGTTGAGAGGCGAAGATACATCCAACAACTTTTGGAGCGTGCAGCAAACAGTTCAATATCGTGCAGCAATGGTTGTGGCAGCGCCGACTTTCCCGCGCCGGAGCATCGCCGCTATGCATAGCGGCCCTGGTCCTTCAAAGTACCTCCTCCCGGGCACATGTGGACACTCGGGGCATGACCTTCGCAAGAGGAAGAGTCCCGCCTTCTCCTTTGGTACAAGACACCAGTACTCTGAGGCCAAAATCAGCACCAGCCCCGGACCCGCCCACTATCAAGTCCCCTCCAATGTAGTGCGGATGGGGAAGGACGGATCACCAGCTTACTCCCTCTACAGCCGGTCAAAAAATGGCAACACCTTCCAGACACCCTCCCCTGGTGTGTAAATGTGTTGCTGTGTGCGTGTGTATGTGTGTGCTTGTGTGGGTGTGCGCTTGCACCAGTATGTGCAGTGCACACCTCCCCACCCTGTCTGCTGTGGTATTGTAAGCCATTGAGGAGAAATGATGAGGAAGGAAGGCAGCTATGTCATTGCTGTCCGTGTGGTGATGTGCTGCTTCCCCCCTGTAGCCATTGTGACCTCACAGGTGGTTGGTCACATCATAGGTAACCTAGGGGCGAATGGGACCTGTCATTTCCCCCACATGCACCATAAATGGAAATTGCACTCACCCCAATGATAACCCAGTCTTACTCCTGGCATGGCACATGCATGGGTGCAACATTATTCTCATTGTGTAAAGTGCTGACTGTATTGTACTTCCAAATGCTTCACTAAATGTATTGTATTCGTGACAGGGTTAAACAGTTGTGCATATTGTGTATGTAAGTGACTGTATTGTGCCAGAGTGTGCTCCTGTGTATGCTGAAGGCATGGTGTGTGTGCTCGCCGACTCCCCCAAACTTCATTCCTCATCTCCCACCCCCTCCCCTCCCACAGTGTCATACTTTGCAGAGAGGTGCCACCCTCAGGGAGAGGCACAAGCCCCCTCTTACTCCTTCGGGACCCGCATTCAGCAGAACCAGCAACAGCTCACACCCTCTCCGAATGCCTACGTGCTCCCCTCACTCCTCGGCTCTAATGTCATCGCAAAGGGGTCCTCTGCATCCTATACCATGAAGGGGAGGAGCAAAATTGGCAGCTTCCATGAGGACAAACAGAAGGTGTGTGTGTGTGTGTGTGTGTGTGTGTGTGTGTGTGTGTGTGTGTGTGTGTGTGTGTGTGTGTGTGTGTGTGTGTGTGTGTGTGTGTGTGTGTGTGTGTGTGTGTGTGTGTGTCTGTGTGTCTGTGTGTGTGTGTGTGTGTGTATGTGTGCACGTGTGTGTGTCTGTGTGTGTGTGTTGACATCTGAATGCCTCTGACTGTCAAGTGCGTGACCAAGTGGCAGTACCAAGATGAGAGAGGACTCTATCCTGAGAGGCTTGTTCCTCTCTTTAAGTGCTTCTGTTGATGCTATAGAGTACTTTAAATTATTCCAGAGCATGTCTGTGGCCACACCACTGAGATAAGACATGCGTAGGTAGCTGTGGTGGGTAGAACAAGTTGGCTGAATGGAAGACCTGTTGTTCCCTCACCGTGCTGCCCCATGCATGACTGCCGTCAAGGAAGTATGCGTGTGGCCAGCCTGTGAGTACCCTCCCAGTGTAGCAGATTGCCTTTAGTGAAACAAGTCTGTGTACGTTAGTAATGTGCCAACAGGTCAGGTTGCGACATACATAGCTACTGGAGATAGTGCATGGGATTGTCAATTGGTGTTTTGAGCACCTTAGGTGCGGCTTGGGTGTGGTGCTTGTGGTTGGGGGGAGTGGGGGGGGGGGGGGGTAGGTACAGGTGTGCCATAAAGGCCTGCACATTTGTAGGCTGCTTGTGGTGTGGTCTTTGAAAGTGATGTTCTGTCATGCATGAACATTGTTCTTTTGCATCTCTGCTATGGCTGCCTCGCTACAAGTGCATACCACACAGTGTACAGCTTTCAGTGAGCTATGGAACACTCTGTGTGTGTGTGTGTGTGCTGTCCATTAGCCGTGTCCAGTGAGGTGACTGGTCCCACTTGGTTTGAATGCTTCAAATGCCAGTTGCCACCACATGAGAGAGACAAAAAAGGCAGCAAACACATTATGCCCGCTACCTGCATAAGCCCGTTGAGTACATGGTCGATTACAATTTGAATTGCTGAAGAAGTTAAGAAGTGCAGAATAACAAACCCATACAGGGATCTGACTCCCTGGACTCTAGTGAGAGAAGTGCAAGACCTTTCTTTCCCAGCAGCTGAAGCAATGCATGCATACTTACATGTGCACACTATTGGCTCTCTGCTATGGCTGCCTCATTACTGGTGCATACCACACAGTTTACAGCTTTCAGTGAGCAGTGGAGCACTTGTGTGTGTGTGTGTGTGTGTGTGTGTGTGTGTGTGTGTGTGTGTGTGTGTGTGTGTGTGTGTGTGTGTGTGTGTGTGCGTGTGTGCGTGTGTGCGTGTGTGTGCGTGTGTGTGCTGTTCATTGGCCATGTCTGTTGAGTGAGTGGTCGACTTCAATTTAATTTCCTGAAGAATTGAGAGAGTCACGAAGTGCAGAACAGCAAACACATATAGGAATCTGACTGCCTGGTCTTTAATGGAAGCAGTGCAAGACCTTTCTTTCCCACAGCTGAAGCACAATGCTTTCTTTGGTCACTTCCTGGTCTGTCTCCCCAGAGTCTGCTTTCGTGGTGCCTCTTCCTGCTCACACCTGCTCGCTGCAGCTGTTAAGTCCTTAGGTCCAAAGGGGGCAGGTGGCAGTAAGAGATTGACTGCAAAAGATGACAACGCCCAATTGGATCCAAGAGAATGGGTGGAATCATGTGTGGAGTGTAATAGGATACAATCAATAGGACTGGAAGTAATGGCAGCATTGGTTGCTGTGGTTGGTGACAGAGCAAACACAGCCTTTACTGCAGACTGGCTTATTTGGCTTCAAAGACAAAGAAATGGATTTGAAATACCTACTGCTATGAAATAGAGTGCATGACACAGCTGTCACCATTTGAAATACGTATTGCTATGAAGTGAAGTGCAGCTTACGCAGCTGTCACCATCTGATGCAGCTTAATGGAATGCTTGTTTTTCCATTTTGAGACAACTGGTGCAATACTTATTTGGTTTGTGGTGAACAAGTGACCCATGTGCTTAACGTGACGTCATCGTCGACATCTGGCATGTCAGCAGTAACACAGGCCAGGCACAGACTGTCACACACACATACCACATCCTCAGCCGGTCAGCAGGGGCAGGCTGGGCTCCTGTACTTGTACAAGCAAGTACATTAAGTGACCACCAGTTGGCTCGTATTGGTAATTAGGCTAAATGTATGGAGTCAAAAAATGACGTGTTGGTGTGCTTGATTGTCCAAAAGCAATCATTCAACTGCAGCTTGCCTAATGATGTTTGATTTTGAGGTATATTGTGCAATCACATAGCCATGACAAAAGGAGGTCAATTGTAGGACGTTTCGACCACAAAAGTCACAATAGCACATTTCGACCATTGAGGTCTTCATCAGCTGTTGCAGAATTGTCTCAAAGAACACGCTTGCTGCTGTAGCACAAGCCTGTACCGCGTCATACCTATGGATAACTGTCGCGACTTCTGATAATGCCAAACTTAGCCAAAGAGTGACTTACGTAGGTTCAAGGTGCAGCCAAGGCCTGTCAGTTGTCAAAACGTGGTTATCAAACGTCTGTTGCTTGCAGTCTCGTTGCAAGAACTGTACCCTCCTCAGTCCTCTCCCAACCACTGCACAGCTCTGAACTCCGCACCGTACTTCTTATGAGCATGTGGAGTGTCAGGAAATATTGCGGACCAACTAATTTGCAAATATGTGGTCTGGGGACCATTTATTTCTAACATATGTGGTCTGGACAGACTGGAAATAGGGGGGACCAATTATGTCGTGAAAGGAGGCTTACTGACATCCTCCCCTCTCTTCTTTCATGAGCAAGCCCACACATTGGTCCATGCCCTGAGGGGTGTTGGTCTGGCGTATTATGTAGTTAATGTGTGTGATTGAAATCCCTCCCGCAATCTGTCTACCAGCATGCCGTCTGTTGTGAGGGGCCATCAAGTCATGAACACAATGTGTGTTTGATTGAAACCTTTGAGTGGTCTGTCTGCGATGATGCTGTCCACTTGTTTACTCAGCACTGATTGACTGATGACTGCATATTCTCTCCTCACATCACACTTTGATGCATGTTATCAGATTAATATGATAACTGCCTACGGCTTACTGTCTCTGGTTGACCCCTTGCATAACAGGGCACTGTGGTTTGTGGTTTCATTGTGTGACCTATTCACCTCTGCTAAGAGGGTGTGTTCTGTGACCCAGTTAGCTAATTGGAATATTCCATTAGCGAGTATTGCATTAGCATACATTAAGGGTGTTAGGTAAAGTGGATTGTGTGCGTGTGTGTGTCTGTGTGTATGTGTGTGTGTGTGTGTGTGTGTGTGTGTGTGTGTGTGTGTGTGTGTGTGTGTGTGTCAGAGTGTGTGTGTGTGTCAGAGTGTGTGTGTCAGTGTGTGTGTACATGTGAGTGTCTGTTGTGTGTGTATGTGGCAATTCACATCATCTTCCCTTCCCTTCCTTCCAGACCCCTGGACCAGGCACATACAAACTTGTCGAAACGTCCGTAACAAAGCAGCGGATGCCCTCCTACTCCATCAATGGTCGTCACCGACTCACAAATGACACCGTCAACAGTCCCGGACCAGGGGCCTACAGTCCAGAGAAGGTGCGGCACAGCATGAGTGCCTGTATACGCACACCTGCTTGTGTACAGTTACACACACACACACACACACACACACACACACACACACACACACACACACACACACACACACACATACACACACACACACACACACACACACACACACACACACACACACACACGCACGCACTTGACCCTATCTTATGGTGCATTATATTATTCACTTTTTCCATTTCTCCCGCAGGTTGTGATTACCAAGACCCTTCCTCCCTCCTTCTCCTTTGGTGTCAGGCACTCTCAGTACCTCTCCACCATCTCAGAGCCGTGTCATTGATCAAGTACAGAAAATTGAACAACTTTTCCATTATCAAACTCGAACACTTCGTTATGAGTACTTCACTGTCATTATCACCTAATTATGAGTAATTTGCAGTTGCATGGAATTGGTGGCATATGGGGGGGAATATAATATGTATGATTGTGTTGTACACATATATACTGCAGTCTTGGCTGCACTGCGCGCATGCATCCACGCCTGGCACTTCAAATTCATACATTTGCACATGCACACAGGTGCATGTGTCCATGACATGTATGTATGTAGCTTATGATGGTGGTGGACGAGTCAAGTGATCTTGTAGGTAGTGGAGGGGATATTATGATTGTTAAGAGTTGAATGCAATTGTTATCCATTACAACTTGCCTGGGTCAATTGGGTATTGTACACACACAGTTGGACATGTGTACAATTATACTAGGAATTGCTGCAAGTGCAATGAAACCGGCACACCAACACAGTATTGCATTGTACAGTGTGTCATTGATGCATTCCGCGCATTGCATGCCCCACTCTGCTAATTGAGGAACACAGGACAGAGTTGACTCTGAATCAACATGAGATGATAACATTATCATGTATGTGTGTGATGTCATGACTGATCTGATCAATTAGGTGATTAATGGACTCATCGACAAATTGATTACTGATTGGTTTACTGATTTATTGATTGCGATTGTGTGTGCATGCGTGCGTACGTGTGTGTGTGTGTGTGTGTGTGTGTGTGTGTGTGTGTGTGTGTGTGTGTGTGTGTGTGTGTGTGTCAGTGTCTGTGTCTGTATTCGTGTGTTTGTGTGTGTGTGTGTTTGTGTGTTTGTGTGTGTTTGTGTGTGTGTGTTTGTGTGTGTGTTTGTGTGTTTGTGTGTGTGTTTGTGTGTGTTTGTGCATGTGTTTGTGTGTGTTTGTGTGTTCGTGTGTGTGTGTGTGTTTGTGTGTTTGTGTGTGTGTTTGTGTGTGTTTGTGCATGTGTTTGTGTGTGTTTGTGTGTTCGTGTGTGTGTGTGTGTGTGTTTGTGTGTTTGTGTGTGTGCCTACGCGCACGTGTATGTGTGTGTTTACATGTGTACATGTCCACATGAAGGTATGGAAGAACAGCCTTCAGCTGCAGATTGAGCCTAAATGGTTCCCAGTAACATAATCCAGAAAAGTGCTAGGCTACACACAGACACACACATGGAGCTCACACAGAGTGTTGAGCTAAACCAGAATTCACACCGGCAAATCAAATTCACTGAGGAGGGAGTGTATGTGTGAGTACACCTGGCCAAGTGTGACACTTCCAGACCTGCAGGAGAAACACAGCAGACTGCTGGAGCCATACACATATCACATTACTACCTCAATGGACCTAACACAGAGAACAAGAACAGGAACATTGTGGACATTGAAACTGAAAAATATAAAAAAGGATGTGAGTCACCATGCACCTAAGCCATGCACCAAACCAACAGAAGTGACTCTCACACTGCGTAACCACTTCCTCCACCAGCACCAATACACAAATTATCCCAGTTTATGTGCTTCCATCAATCCACAACTATTGACTGTGTTGCTTGTCAATTAACTTGCAACACAGGAAGGCAGGCATTGGTAGCGGTAGTGAGCAGATCACTCACAGCACTGCACATATAGCAGAGTGGGAGGTGCATATACGGTAACATTATACAGAGCCATTGGAGATTCCTCCAGTATTCTTGGTACCCTATGGGGGTATAAGGCAGGCTCTTGTGTGTGAATTCCTAGTGGTGTCAGTGTGCATGATACTCCAACATTGTGGTCATGTGAGCGATGCCAGCATGGTATGTAATGTCAGATTGGGACTGGAAATCGAGAGCTGGCATGAGGTACAGTCGGGGCTGGCAGCAGACAGGGACAGGGAATGGAATGGTTGCTACCTCTGCTGTGGAATTGTGTGTAGAACAGTAGCACTGGGCAGTGAGGTGCAAGGCTGTCACTGCCTGCTGTCCAGTGATCTCCCTCACCTCCACCTCGCTCACCTTGCCTGTTCTTGTATCTCTCTGCAAGACCCCTCAATGTGTTGGAGGAGGGAGGACTTGGACGGGAGGAAGTTCATGAGAATGTAGGCAGTGTTTCGCACAAGCCAGTTGTGGTACGGTGCCACTGACCGTCTGCAGACAGACAGACAGACAGACAGATAGACAGCACATGCTAACACACACACACACACACACACACACACACACACACACACACACACACACACACACACACACACACACACACACACACACACACACACACACACACACACACACACACACGCACACACACACACACACGTACACACACGCCCACACATGTACACACTGACACGCTCCCAGGTGTGTACTGACTCGTACGCTCTACTGGCACAGTAGTACACGGTGTCACTGTCCTCCTCTAGGTCAGCCAGCTCAGCAAAGAAGTGCTGCATGAACACTGAGGGGAAGGGAGGTGGAGGGGGGAGGGGAGGGGGAGGAAGAAGAAGCATGCACCACACACACACACACACACACACACACACACACACACACACACACACACACACACACACACACACACACACACACACACACACACACACACACACACACACACACACACACACACTGGTAGAGGAGTACATGACATCATGTCTGCATGCATAGACATCACTCACACACAGCTTTAGTGAGCGTGAGCAATGCGTAGCAACCGGTGTGGTAGGTGGTCTCTTTCTGGGGGTTGAGCACTGCAATGCCATGGCTGCACTCATACTAAAAGTGAGAAATGACAGCATTAAAAAGAGGGGGAGGGGGAGAGTGAGGGGAAGGATGAAGGGGTGAAGGGGTGAACCGTGAAGGGGAGGGAAGGAGGGGAGGGGGAAGGGGCAAGGGGGTGGGGGAGGGGTAGGGGAGGAGTAAGGGGTGGATAAATAGTGTATATGCAGGTGAGAATGAGGGAATGGCTAGTTAAAGCTGCCTTGACTCACCACAACTACCCGTCTGAGGGTGGCGTAGTTTTTAGCTGTGGAGAAGATAGTGCACACCCAGGTAATGTTGCCTCAATAAATTGTAAGTAAGTAAGCAGTGGGCAACGGTGTTCATGCCTACACACGTATACGTTGTACACACACACACACACACACACACATGCACGCATGCACACACACACGCACACACACACGCACGCACGCACACACACCTCCAGTCCCATTGTTGTATGAATCCAGCATATCTGCTTTTTGTAAAATCGTGGAGGAGACTGGCTTCATAAGAATCCCTATGCAGTCAATGAAGGGCAGGACAGACCGACAAGCCATTGTGAACTCATCAGTCTTTATCTCATCCCCTCCAGTGAGGAGTTCTTGGAAGTTGTTGAAGATCTGTCATCACAGGAGAGGTCAAAGGTATTCACAGAAGGGGGGTAAGGAAATGACAGTGGAAGGAAGGGAGGGAAGGAAAGGGAGAAAGAGAGTGACTGAGGTGTGGTGCAAAAGGAACTGGAAGAGCAACCGACCACCCACATAGACAACGCCTGACTCATGTTTGACTGTTTGCTTACTGTAGAAGTTTTATCAGTGCAAGTTATAGTTCTGTGTGTAAGAGTACTCTGCGTGTCTCTATACCCCATTTTATCCATTTCGTGCTAAGGAAGGCTTTCAACTGTGTCATGCCTTTGAAGGCAGGCCTAGACCACCCTCAGCCCTCACCAACCACCCTTTGTGACTGCTTTTGTCTTCCTTGTACTCACAATTATGAATTGTGGTGCTCATGGTGCAGGTAAAGAAAAGAGAGAGGGAGAACGGGAGGAAGGGGCTGGCAGGAAGGGAGAAGACAGTGGTAGTAAAGAGGTTTACTCATCCCCACTGACTTGGCAATTTACCATGTGTACACTGTCTAGGCAGTCATGAATGCTTCATCTGCATGACCAGGCTACCCGGTGTACAAACACACCTGCTGCACAGTCGCCATTCCCAGTTCACAGCAGAGAAACTACCAACTCATGACATAGATAAATGTGGTGCAGCGAGCTTTGCTTGGGGAAATGAATGGGACAAATAAGCAAACTAGTTCAAATACTTCAGCCATGGTCCTCCTCCTAGGCTAACTTTCGCCTCTCTCACCAATGCCCCTATGCTCTTTATATATTAAACATTGACTGGACTGCACATGTGCAGGGCATGTGCGCCAGGTACACATTCATACAACAGAAAATTCAAATGTTGTTCTTCCAAGTCTCATATCTAGTTCTATGTACTTGGTATCACGTGTCATAACTCCGTACTGAGCGTGAACTAGGCCCTTCAATGGTTCATTGGAATGGTTCCGATTCGGCTACTGCAAGTGACGCTAGACAAGTCGCAAGTATAACTTGTAACTAAGACGGCTACGCGTACTCACATAATTATAAGTATACTGCGCCCAATTTGAATTACATCTTAGCCATTCAACTTACAGTCTGCAATGAAAGCTTGTCTTCGGCGGTCTGGCCTCCTGACGCCATTTTGGCGATTCCAGGAGATCCAGGGGGAAGTCCCCGTATGACTGCGGCGACCACAGGGTAGTAAGGTGCCCTATCTCTGTCGCATGTTCCTATAACCAAACACAGTGTGTGTACTATAGCAATAGGAGATATATCGATAGCTACTACTATACGCACCACACTGTCTGTGCCCTCACAGGTGCACTAAGCGTGCACCCCGCTCACCATTCCTATGCCCACGGCTAGTTGCTAACAGATGCACACATATCCACGCAGTGATCTTGGCATGCCTGATATGGCAGTGTTCTATAGCACTGAGTCGATCTCCTGCACACACACACACACACACACACACACGCACACACACCAACCTCCAGTGTGCCTCCCACAACTACTCTGCAGCTCCGAACACTTCAGAGGGTGTTTGCTGTCCAGCAACACAGCTCATGCATGGACGTTAACACGAAGGACTTGCTGACAATGTAAGGTGAATATGTTGCTGTATGTGTGTTGTGTGTGCTGTGTGCAAATGTATTTGTGTGTGTGTGTTTGCTTTCAGGGATGGCTAAACAATCAGCCCTACCACTCCTGCTGCTGCTGTTTAGCCATCTACGATGTTACCAGGGCCACCACGTGGAGGAATCAACACCAGGGTCTGCCTCCAACCATGCCAAACAGAGCCCAATCAGGTTGAAACTTTCAGGTTGGAAGGAGTGAAGCACTCACAAGTTCCTACCCCGATGTTCATACGGATGTGGCCTGCACCACACTGGACGAGTGAAAGCAGAGCATGATTGGTGTGTGTCTGTGAGTGCGTGTGTGCGTGTGTGTGTGTGTGTGTGTGTGTGTGTGTGTACATGTATTACAATTAATTTTAAAAGCCTTGAATGAGAAGGCGATGCAAACACACAAAAGAGGATCGTTATGTCATTAACTCCATAAGGAAACACATGAGCTAATGCCATTCACACCAGCAAGTCAAATTCACTGAGGAGGGAGTGTATGTGTGAGTACACCTGGCCAAGCGTGACACTTCCAGACCTGCAGCAGACAGAGCGGAGCCATACACACATCACCCATTGTATCACATCACTACCACTTCTGGCCCTAAAGCAACCAGGAGCGAGCACAACACATGACCACATTGTACACATGTCACACTAAAATATTCATGTTCAGAAGTGAATGACGTTCCCAACCCTGTGGAGTGAGATGGGGGAAGTGCTGCCTCACCCTGTACAGGCCCCCATCACTGCTAAAGGAGAGTTCTCCAGTGATCTCCCTCACCTCCACCTCGCTCACCTTGCCTGTTCTTGTATCTCTCTGCAAGACCCCTCAATGTGTTGGAGGAGGGAGGACTTGGACGGGAGGAAGTTCATGAGAAAGTAGGCAGTGTTTCGCACAAGCCAGTTGTGGTGCGGTGCCAGTGACCGTCTGCAGACAGACAGACAGCACATGCTAACACACACACACACACACACACACACACACACACACACACACACACACACACACACACACACACACACACACACACACGTACACACACACACACACACACACACACACACACACACACACACACACACCACACACACACACACACGTACACACACACACACGTACACACCCGCCCACACATGTACACACTGACACGCCCCCAGGTGTGTACTGACTCGTACGCTCTACTGGCACAGTAGTACATGGTGTCACTGTCCTCCTCCAGGTCAGCCAGCTCAGCAAAGAAGTGCTGCATGAACGCTGAGGAGAAGGGAGGGGGAGGGGAGGGGAGAGGTGAAGGGGGAGGAAGAAGAAGCAAGCACCACACACACACATGTACTCACTGACATACCACACACACACACGTACTCACTGACATACCACACACACACACACACACACACACACACGTGTACTCACTGACATACCACACACACACACACACACACACACGTACTCACTGACATACCACACACACACCCGTACTCACTGACATACCACACACACACATGTACTCACTGACATACCACACACACACATGTACTCACTGACATACCACACACACACATGTACTCACTGACATACCACACACACACATGTACTCACTGACATACCACACACACACACACACACACACATGTACTCACTGACATACCACACACACACATGTACTCACTGACATACCACACACACACACTTGATGAGGCGCGCACAGACTGTAGACTAGTAGCTAAATGTAAGATGTTTTCACTAACATACAGTCCAACTGAGGTGACGCAATGCGTAGCAACCAGTGTTGTAACCCTTCTCGGGATTATCTCTTGCAATGCCCTTGCCGTGCTCATACTAAGGAGAATGTGGGAATGAGAAAGGGGGTGATGAGGGAGGGGAACGAGGAGGTGGAAGAGGGGAACGAGGAGGTGGAAGAGGGGAACGAGGAGGTGAAAGAGGGGGACGAGGAGGTGGAAGAGGGGAACGAGGAGGTGGAAGGGGGGAACGAGGAAGTGGAAGAGGGGAACGAGGAGGTGAAAGAGAGGGACGAGGAGGTGGAAGAGGGGAACAAGGAGGTGGAAGAGGGGAACGAGGAGGTGGAAGGGGGGAACGAGGAAGTGGAAGAGGGGAACGAGGAGGTGGAAGAGGGGCACGAGGAGGTGGAAGAGGGGAATGAGGAGGTGGAAGTGGAGGTGGGAGGTGGTGGCTGGAGGAGGAAGAACCAGTTGTGTGAGAGGAGGGACATTCATTGCTGAGGGAGACATGGGTCAACAAGTGTGACTTACCACAACTAATTCTCTGAGGGTGTCATAGTTTTTTGCTGTGAAGGAAGGCAATGGACATTCAGGTGCTGTTGCCTCAATAAATTGTAAGAATAAGTGAACAGTGGGCAATGGTGTTTATACCTACACACATAGCACACATACACGCACACACACACACACACACACACACACACACACACACACACATACACACACACACACACACACACACACACACACACACACACACACACACACACACACACACACACACACACACACACACACACACACACACACACACACACACACACACACACACACACACCTTCACTCCCTTTGCTGAACGAATCCAGTAGCTCCACTGTACTTGCCACAGCAGAGGAGACTGGCTTCATAAGTATTCCCATGCAGTCAATGAAGGGCAGGACAGACCGACAAGCCATTGTGAACTCATCAGTCTTTATCTCATCCCCTCCAGTGAGGAGTTCTTGGAAGTTGTTGAACACCTGGCACCAGGGGTGAGAGGGCAAATGAATACTCAGAAAGCGAGAAGGGGAAGAGAGGGAGAGGGAAGGAAGCAGAGTATGTGCGGGAGAGAGGAAAAAGAGGGTCATGCATACACTATCAATCAGTCACTGCCTGACATCCACCACTGCACGGGACGACTGCATGTCTTGCAATGGAAGCCACTCTGGCAGAGCGGCTCAATTAGCTAAATTCAACTCCACAATGTGATTTATGTTTGCAATTGCACTGTCTAATTCCATTTCTAGATGTACAGATGCATCTCCATTTACAGATCTGAGAGGAAGAAATTTGAACTGAACTAGCCCATGTCAGTGGAAGGTGTCAGACCCTCAGCCTCAGTACAAGTGCGTGTAATGCAGAAGGCGCCAGTGGTTGAACACACGCATACAGGTGGATCATGAGTCAACATTATTGCAGCAATAGTCTCAGTTGGTGTCGCAATGTGGCTAGTTTTTACACATTGCTATAATGCTGCATTGTGCAGTGGACAAGTGAAAAATTTCAGAACAGTTTTGATGTATATACACATCAACCAGCAGCCAATGTACTTACTTGCTGCAAGGAAAGTTTAGCTTCGCGTCCTGACGCCATGTTGAGACGTTCGATTGGTGGACGGCAAGGGGAACCCCCATTTTGTCATCATCAAAATGGCTGACATGGGCGGGGTGTAGATAGCACAAGTCTAGTCCGACCCGCGGTACTGATACAGGAGTTCAGATCATCCTGCACGGATTATAGGCTGAGCAGTGGACGTAATATGACTGAGCGACAGGTTGGATCAACTAGTGGCAGTAGTGCCGCAATAGACATGCGTGTCGCGCGGCATGTGCACCAACATGTCACTTCACACATGTGACCATCCGGTCAAGTTACTCTTGTTTCTCGCTTGGCCTTTAAGGACGACGACTGGATGTACTGTACAATGTGTCGTAGTGGGCGCCTCAGTAGGGACGCGTTGAGACGGGCCCGCGCGAAGGCGGTCACGTGGGAGCCACCAAAGACCCTTCCCTTAAGGAATCCCATCTGTGTAAGCTGCGTAGTCGCCCACTAGTTTGATGTATCCATCACAGCTGATCCGCAGTCTACAGGGTGGCCTGGGGCCCTAATGGTACCTGTTCTCTCTCACACACGTGGTCTCACACTCACTATCAGCTGCAGGCACCCTCCCACTCACTCACACATGGCTACATGCGTACATGTGCCTTCATGTAATGTAGTTAATGACTGGGTTCTGTTTGACTGCTGACGCAAGCATACATCTCTCTGTGACTGTTCTGTGTTGTATGTGTGCCCCAGGACCCTGTGGTGCCAACCACTCTGGAGGACGCCTTCCAGTCAGTTATGCAGCTCATGAAGGAGTCAACCAAACAGTGCAAGGTGTGTGTGTGTGTGTGTGTGTGTGTGTGTGTGTGTGTGTGTGTGTGTGTGTGTGTGTGTGTGTGTGTGTGTCTGTGTGTGTGTGTGTGTCTGTGTGTCTTTGTGTGTGTGTGTGTCTGTGTGTGTGTGTGTGTGTCTGTGTGTGTGTGTGTCTGTGCGTGTGTGTATGTCTGTGCGTGTGTGTGTGTGTCTGTGTGTGTCTGTGTGTGTGTGTGTCTGTGCGTGTGTGTATGTGTGTGCGTGCGTGTGCGTGTCTGTGTGTGTCTGTGCGTGTGTGTGTCTGTGCGTGTGTGTGTCAGACTGGTGTACATTTGTATTATCAACTATTGCTCATGCCTGTGCAGAGGTATCATAATTACACTGGGCCCCACCCAAGGGGAAGCCCCAGTGATGTTCACAGCACCAGATACCATACAGAAATGTTCCAGTCTTCAGCCATCACAAACTCAGTAAGTACCTCGTGCACTTAGAGCAGTGCACACAGCTTGAGTGCACTAGTGCATGTGCGTATACACATGAATGCATGCATGTGAGCTGGTGTGGTGTGGTACAGTGCAGTTTGCATCAAGCACAAACATCATACCGCCTTTAGTCAAGGTTGTGTGAGGCCACTGTTCAACTAATCACAACTAAAGGTCCTTCTGGTCTGTGTTATATTGTAGTGTTGGCTCTCAAGGTGACCACTCCGGCCTTCTCACACCTTTCACACGGGATAGTAGTCCTCTGTATAGTCAACATTGCTTGCATTGACTATTCACATACATGTTGTATGTTGCTCCCTTTTCTGCCTACAGTGTGAAGGGAACAATTGTGAGTGTATGTGTGATCTCTCTCTCTACAGCTCGGTTCAAGGCAGAAAGAGAAGGTGCATGTGTCAGTTGCCCCCGGGACATACTCTGTGACGGCTGTGAGAGAGGGAGGTGGGAGGGAGACCAGTCACAAGGTCTCGCTGGAGCCTGGACAGGCTGTGACAATCACCCTCTCCATCAACTGAAGGTCCTCACTAACTTGTCACGTGTTGCATGTGTGCTAGTATGCTGGCCTGTGTACATACATTGTTTGATTATGTGACAGATTCTTAAATTTGACGTGTGTGTGTTGCGTGGAAGGTGATGGTGGAATGTGTGGCAGTGACAGGCCCTCACTGCTGGTGTGTGTGTCACAACAAGTCAGGAGCAACCGTGCATGAAATATGTGGATTGTGTGCATGTGTATGTATGTACACGTGTACATACACACACACACACACACTCATCCTGTGTTTGTGTGTGTGTGCGTGCGTGCGTGTGTGTGTGTGTGTGCATGTGTATGTGTGTGTGTGTGTGCGTGCATGGGTGAGTGTGGGTGTGGGTGTGTGCGTGCATGGGTGCGTGCGTGTGTGTGTGTGTGAGTGTGTGTGTGAGTGTGTGGGTGTGGGTGTGGGTGTGGCACTAAGACCGTGTATGGAGAGCCATGTCCAGTCCAAACAGTTACACCTGATGTCATGTCTGTGTACCTTGATGTCAAGCAAGCATCTCCTGCTCAGCCCTTGTCCTGTCACTGATGTGGGCACTCTGCCATCCTCTACTTATCCTCACATTTCAAAAGGATGCCTTGGAATTTGATAGTACATGCACATGTGGGGTTTGCCCCATTCACTCATAAACTGTGTGTGTAGTGTAGTGTAGTGTAGTGTAGTGTAGTGTAGTGTAGTGTAGTGTAGTGTAGTGTAGTGTAGTGTAGTGTATTATAGTGTAGTGTGTGTAGTGTAGTGTGTGTAGCAGGGTCTGTGTAGTGGGGTGTATGTGTCTTGAGGTCTTTGCTGACGACCTTCTCACTCTTGAGGAATGCCTGCTCTGTGTGGCCAGCTGTTAATCGTTGTGTTATCATGAGGACTCCACCTTCCACTGTGTTTGCCTCAGTCTTCATGTGAAATGTGACACTCCTCTGCAGATGGTATGGGTGTCAAGGTGATAGAGCCAGTAAGGAGATGGAGGGGCTGGAGGCATGTTAAATGAGCATATCAATGAGCTAGCGGTATTCATTTACGCACAATTATTATTCACACAAGGGGAGATAGTGGTCAAGGATACGAACTAGAATTCCTGGAAAGTTGCACGTAGGGCATTGTTGCTAAACACAGGTGGATCACTTTGCCTTCAAGTTGACATTCTTGAGATTCATGGGAGCACCTGTGTGCGGGCCATGTGTCTCCTGTGATGGTGTGGAATTATGCCTCGCCTCATGGGGTGAACTGGCGACCTGGCAAACGTGTTGTGTACCCCTCGCTGCTGGCGTTAGTTAAGTTGTGGCCTTCTTTATTGACCCCACACAGGACGTCCTTTGTACCTTTGACCTCAGCAGGTTCTAAGGACATTCTTCTTGTTGGCACAATGCTAGCTTCAAAGGAGACCTGATTGGAAATATAATTGGAAATGGGTCGCATGCTCTCCTACAGCTGTCACACCACTTGCACCTCCTCTGTGTGTATGTGCCCTTCAGACAATGCTAACACGTCATCAAATACAGTCCAATTGACACTTGCTTAGATGACATTTTGACCCATCATTCCAGACATAGTACAGGGTGGTCTCACTGCCTGACCCGAGAGGTATCGCAACACAGACACGTCATGTTTGGTACACATCTCCGTGTATTATGCATAGTTGGAAGTGTCCTCATTGGAGAGGTGTTTGTTCAGGTTTTTATTAGAGAGGCTCCACTGTGCACAGGATGTGGAGGTGGACGTTTGCAGTGCTGCACAGAAGACTTGGCGATTGTCTGGTTTTAATGCTCTAACATCCGACACCTGCTCCTTCCAGTGGGCAAGTGACAATCTCTGTCCCCACTGCACCAAAACGTAACCACGGGGAATGCATACATGTGCGTATACATATACATAATACATATACACATACATACGTGTAATATGATTGTGGAAATTATGTATACATGTACAGCTGCATGCCATTCACATGGGCTGTATCAGCCTCCCACACATGAGTATATGTAATGGATTGTGGTAATTCATTGCACTAAAGGGGGGGGGAGTGGAGAAGAATATGTGTATGCCTTGGGGAGCAATGGCTGTGTGTCCGTTAACACTGATGTGGGCGCTGTGTGATGTGGTAGAGGCTCATGCTGGGTAGCAAAACTTCCTACCAGGTATACTGTTTTGGACCTGATGAACCCCTTCCAGGTCCAAAGTTCTACTATATTTCCTCTTGCCTTTGCTATGTGAACTCCCATTGTGTCTCCTATGGAATGGGCTGTGTGTCCATTAACACTAGGGGTCCTGTAGAATGCGTGGAATCCACCCATTGCGAGGCTTCTGGTGGCAGGCAGGTATAAATGGTGCACCAACAGCTCTGTCAGCAGTCTACCCTTGCCAGTGCAGCAGATCAACCAGTCAGCCCAGCCAGAGAGGACCACTGACTGTTGCCTTACAGGAAGACAGAGGCCACTGACGCAGTGCTGCGGAGCAGTTAGTTGACCGACCATGAGCAACCTGACACAGCAGGAGTACGCCACTCAAGTCAGCACCGCTCGGAAGTGAGTGGGGGGAAGGGAGGGAGGAGGGGGAGAGGGAGAGAACTGATCAACGTTAGCTGATCTCAACAGACTCTTGAGTTCCGTGTGCTGCCTGTGTGGGTCACCAGCTGCCCACCAGTCACACCTACTACTACTACAAGGTGCATGGTTTACATGGTGCACACTGCCCTCAGCCTGGTGTGTAACATTCCACCTTACCAGTGGATCTACAGTAATATAGCTAATACAGGAGTCCACTAGTCCACTTCCAGGAAGGGCAGTAAACGACAAAGTGCATGTATGTAACACTCAGCCTGACGTGCACTGTAAGATGAGACACGTATGAGTTTAGCTGCCACACACAACCACACCCCAACACTGGGCCAACCTGCTACTAGTGCTGGTGCTGCTCAGACTGTAACCGGGGTCTGTGCTCACCTGCCAGTTCACTTGCTGTTCTTTATTTACAACAGTTTGATCAGAGGTGCCTTTAAATTGTTCATCTTCATTAAACTTTAGATGGATGGAGCATGTTCTTGGTCGTGCCCTTCCCAAGCTAGCTGACTTTGAAGCTTCCCTCTCCAGCGGTGTCTTCTTGTGCTTGCTTGGGAAGAAGTGTGCACCTGAGCTGAATGCTTTCTGGAGTGACATTTACGACAGTGACGAGGAGCAATTCAAGGTTGGTGTGTGCGTGCATGTGGTGGGGAGGGGAGGAGTGAAGGAAAACCGAATCAGCTGTGTTCATTTCTGGCTGTCTTCCTTGTGTTCTTGGTCTACTGCTGTACGGAAATGTGTGTGAAAGACTGTGCGTTCTTATCCTACCACTACAGAGGAATGGTCCGGATGAGGGCCATGGCAGGAATCTTAGACTCTATGCCACTTTCCTGGAGAGGATTGGACTGCCAAAAGTGAACACACACACACACATACACACACAACACACACACACACACACACACACACACACACACACACACACACACACACATGCACTCGTCCACTAGTAGAATGATTGATTTGGACAATCAACCACGCCAAAAAGGCACTTCTTGATTCAAGGGTCATGTTTTGCCCTTCACAGGCCTGACAAAGTGAGACCTTGCATTGAATCAAGCAGTGGCTTGTGGCTGTGTGTGTCATCGTCCAGAACTAATCATTCGACTGTCAACTCCAACACAACTCTAATAACTTAATGACACCCTTACATGACTCCCTCACACTACCAGAAGGTAACTTTCATGTGGGTGTGGGTGTGGGTGAGGTGGTGGGCGGGAGGGATGTGTCTGTCTGTGTCTGTGTGACAATGTCTGGGCCTGTACCCACCACCCAATCCACACTCAACGTGCTAACAGACCATGCATGGAATCCCTAGTGGCTCAAAGGCTGTTATTTCATTACTGAAAACATGTGAAGAAAGGTCACTTTCATCGCTGAAAACATGTGAAGAAGGGTTACTTTTTGAAGACAGACCAAGTCAAGATTTTATGCCTTCCTCCCCCTCCCCCTCCTCCTCTTACACATCAGTGCTTCTGCCTTTCTGAGGAAGACCTGAGCAGCAAGGTGCAACTTGTCTCCAGTGTGCACGCCTTGAGCTATTTCCTGAAAACCTCCACTGTGGTTGACAAGACTGTGCAGGACTTTGCACACAGAGCAGAAGGTAAGGGGTGGAGGGAGGGGGTGTGAGGTGGAGGTGATGTGGGTGTGGGGTGGAGATGATGTGGGTGTGAGGTGGAGGTGATGTGGGTGAAGGGTGGAAATGTGAATGAGTAGGAGTGAAGGATGGTGGCATATGAAGTGTGGCTGAGAGTGGGTGAAGGAGGTGTGCATGTATATAGAAGGTGCATGAGTAGTTGGCGAGAGATTTGAGGTGAGGAGTGAGTGTGAAGTGATGGGATTGATGTGAGTTGGGTGGGTGTGAGAGGTGAGGTTAAGGTTGAATGTGAGGGATGGGTGAGAAAGAGAGATGTGTGTGTGTGTGTTGCAACTGACCCTGCCTGTTTGTTGTCTGGATTAACCCCTAACCATACTGGACATTCATCAGTTGAGAGTAATGGCTTTACAAAGCCATCTACTTCAGCTATCTATCTCTAAAAACTTGATAAGGCTAGAGTGGATTGAGTTGCACATCAGCTGTTTTTGGCTATCTTCAGCAGATAAGCTGCAATGCTAGGCAGTACATTCAGTTAGGACTAGGGCCTGTCCTGGTGGTTGCAGAGTCACATCTGGCCACGCTCCACTCACTCCCTGCAGCTAACGAGGTGAAGTGCTTCAAGAGGGCGACGCAGGAGGACAAGGCAGCCTTGGCACTGCCTTCCTTCGATGCTTTGGAGGACAGGTTACAAGAGGAAGTGAGTGATGAACTGACACACACACACACATATACAAATGTACAATCTATATCCTAACCCCTCCCCTCCCCTCCCCTCCCCTCCCGTAGCTGCAGCACACTTCTTGTGTTGGCCGCTTTCCTGTCTCATCGCCTGACTTCACTGAGGGCAGGAGGAACATTTCCAACTGTGTCGCTATGGTAACCTCTAGAAGCTCCTCCCAGTCACTGTTTGATGACCCAATCTATGAGGGCTACCCAGTGCAGGATAGCACCCAGGTGGGTGAGGAGCAGAGATATGACTTGCACGCAAACACACGCACACACATGCACTCACACACCACACACAGCACACACACACACACACACATGCACTCACACACCACACACACACACACACACACACACACACAAACACAAACACTCACATAGCACACACACAGCACACACACACCACACACAAACACTCACATAGCACACACACACACACACCAAACACACACACACACACATGCACTCACACACCACACACACACACACACACACACCACACACAAACACTCACATAGCACACACAGCACACACACACACACACCACACACAAACACTCACATAGCACACACACACACACACCAAACACACATGCACTCACACACACCAAACACACATGCACACAAGCACACACACCAAACACACACCAAACACACATGCACTCACACACACCAAACACACATGCACACAAGCACACACACCAAACACACACCAAACACACATGCACTCACATACCACACTGTGCTGGTCCTGCCTTTCTTGTAGTTTCCAAACAATGTATCACCAGAACGTGTGGTGGCCGAGTTGCCATGCCAACAGGATGGCATCACAGCCAAGGTGTATGAGAACCCATTACCAAATCCAGAACCCAGTCTCAGTGAGTGAAGGGATCAGATTATGTGCTTTGTGCTTTGTGCTTTGTGTGTGCTTTGTGCGTGCTTTGTGCTTTGTGCTTTGTGTGTGCTTTGTGCTTTGTGTGTGCTTTGTGCTTTGTGTGTGCTTTGTGTGTGCTTTGTGTGTGCTTTGTGCTTTGTGTGTGCTTTGTGTGTGCTTTGTGCTTTGTGCTTTGTGCTTTGTGTGTGCTTTGTGTGTGCTTTGTGCTTTGTGCTTTGTGTGTACTTTGTGCTTTGTGCTTTGTGCTTTGTGTGTGCTTTGTGTGTGCTTTGTGTGTGTTTTGTGCTTTGTGTGTGCTTTGTACTTTGTGCTTTGTGTGTGCTTTGTGTTTTGTGCTTTGTGTGTGCTTTGTGTGTGATGTGTGACTAGTGTGAGTTGTGTCCTGTCCTGTCCATGAATTGGAGCATTAGATACATTTGCAAGCTTCTATCCCTTTGCTTGCATTGTATTGCACTGCTACGCCCAACGTAAGACCTTGTGTGAATTTGGACAGGTTGAATTCCACCACTTGCTACTTGGCAAGGTGGGGAATGTACACATGTACACTTTATCCAGTGTGGGGCATCAAGTGGTACACATGACACTGTATCCAGTGTGGGGCATCAAGTGGTAATAACTGAAGTTGTAATCACTGGATGTTACTCCGCCTGACCAAGTCAATTGGATTGATCCACCAGGTGGTGTAATATCCAGTCATTACTGCTCTGGGTTACTTGCTACTTGTGCACTCATTCACAACTGACACTCTCCGTCCCCTCTCCTGCTCCCCCATCCCCTCCTCCCTTCCTCCCTTCTCCCCCCCTCCCTTCCTCCCTTCTCCCCTCCCCCTCCCTTCCCCTCCCCTTCCTCTCCTCCTTTTCAGGGGAAGGTGCCCTGTATGTCATCCATGTTGCCCTCAGCAACAACAGCGAAGAAATCCTGCTGTCGGCTCTCAGTGACCCAAACGCAGGCCTGCCTCACGTGCGCAAGTCAGACGATGCCAGGCGAATGTACATGAGCGCTCTGCTCAAGGAGAAGGCAAAGAGAGCGCCTCGGGCTATCTTGGTGAGTGGACTAGGGTCCGGTCTATCCTCTTGAGCAGCTTGCCTGGCTGACTCTACTGCTGCCTGGCCTGTTGAAGTCTCAATTGATACATACTGATGGTCATAGTTGCTACGAACTGATACCGATAGCGAATTGATGAGCAACAACACAACTGTTAATAATGCTCACTAGCAGGTTGTTTCAGCCTGGAGGTCTTTGTCACCTGCTTACAAGATGACAAAGACCTCCAGGTCGAAACGTCCAGCTAGTGAGTGTTTTCAACAGTTGTGTTGCTGCTCATCAGTTTGCTATTGGTATCAATTCGTAGCAACTATGACCCTCTACAACATCGTCATCGCAATATTGATGTCCCAGAGTCCCTTTGTGACCTAGCTCTCACTGTGTCCGTCCCTCCCTTCCAGTGTGTCTACCAAGGACTGAGCAAGGAGGAGTGTGAGAAGTACCTCGAAGGACTCGCTCCTGGTGCCTTTCTTGTCAGAGAGGAAAAGGACACGGAGGAACACTACATCTTCTCCTTCAGGTGAGAGCACACGGCTCATACATTAGGACTCATGTCTGCCAGTGGCCTTATTGTGGTTGACAGCTGTTAGTGCTGTGAATATTGGCTGCAGTTTGTCCATGCTTCCATTGTACTGGGCATACGTAAGATGCAGACTTCCACTTCCAATTCTTCAATCAGGAATCAGACCACAACTGAGCATTGGAAGATCCATTTGGAGGATGGCAAGTACCAGTGGTGTGAAGACCAGTGGTTTGTGACCCTCAGAGACTGGGTGGCTCACTTTGCTGAGAGCCAGGAGAAGGGAGCAGGGTGCGAGGTGTACCAGGGCAACCTCACACAGCTGCAGATCACGAGATGGGAGGATGTCCCTGTAAGTGTGTGTGTGTGTGTGTGTGTGTGTGTTTGTGTGTGTGTGTGTGTGTGTGTTTGTGTGTGTTTGTGTGTGTGTGTGCTGTGTGTGTGTGTGTGTGTGTGTGCGTGTGTGTGTGTGTGTGTGTCTGTGTGCCTGTGCGTGTGCGTGTGCCTGTGTGCCTGTGCGTGTGCACATGCAGGATGTGGGGCCAGTGCATGCACCCCTACCTACATCTGCGGGAAAACCATTTCTACACTGAATGTACATGCATACATATGTACGTGTGTCATTTAACATCAATTGTCGTTCTTGCTCTGTCCCTCGCTGTCCACAGCGACTGGTGGAAATTGCTGACTCTGAGAATGCCCTCACACACAAGCAGATTGAGGAGACCATCAAGGCAGTCAACGCTGAACTTCTTCGACAGCGGAAAAGTTCAGCAGATGTACGGAGACAGGTAAGCAGTGGATGCTTTAGCTGTCGCTGTAGTGCACTCACAGCCTCGTACTGTGCGAGGGTGCCCCATGACACTTCTTGTCCTGTCATCTCTCTATCACCATCAGAGCATGGCCTACTTCTGCTGGAACAAGGACATGTTGGTCCACGTGTCACGCAAGACAGCTGAGCAACTGCTCAAAGAGTTTGGAAGGTAGGCTTTCTCCAGACAGACAGACAGACAGACAGACAGACAGACAGACAGACAGACAGACAGACACACACACACACACACACACACACACACACACACACACACACACACACACACACACACACACACACACACACACACACACACACACAACACACACACACACACACACACACACACACACACACACACACACACAAACACACACACACACACACAAACACACACACACACACACACACACACACACACAGAGAGAGAGAGAGAGAGAGAGAGAGAGAGAGAGATGGTGTATGTAGCTATTGCTTGCACATCACTCATATGACAATTATAATTATATTCCTTTTTGTAGCCCTGGTGCATTCATTGTGCGTCCAAGTTCCCACAAGAACAACTTTGCAATCAGTTTCAGAACAGAAGAAGAAACGATTCACTGGAAGGTTGTGCCAGTGAATGGCAAACTCACTGTCCATCCTCGTCCACACCAGTATGACACATTGCAAGAGGTGGTCATGGTGAGACACACACACACACAGTATATACATACACACACTCCAACCTGCTAATTAATTGGCATTGGACTATGTGTGTTTGTGTGCACACATGAAGTGGTGTTCTTCTATTTGTAGAGCTTTGCTGAAACGATCTCAGAGAAGACTGGGCTACTGATGCGAGTGCTTCCTCTTCCCGACAAAGTGAAGGCCGAACTGTGCCTCAATGGTAGAAATGGGGAATTCCACAAATCAGAGTCGCCCAAGCACCTTCAGAGCCCAAGTGAGTGTCAAGTCGCGGTCGTAACACCTGCTAGCTCATCTCTCACAGCCTTTAGCACTTACCTACAAAGTTATAAAAGTTGGGCTAGGCTGGTGGCTTTTCTCCCCTACTGACTTCCGGGCAAGTGTGGGAGTGGGTGGAGTGTAGCAGTTGAATACTGTACGCATGATGCGAGTGAGCAATGGGATCTCTTTATGGGGGCAAGTTCAACGCATACACCGGTAATTCACGCTCTCCCGTCTCCTCCCCTGCATACAGCTGGTCTCAGTGGTATCCTCAACCCCCACAATGTGAGCTCCTGGTCCACACAAGATGTGGCGCAGTGGCTGAAGGAAGCGCATCTGGAGGAGTTCGTCCAGTGCTTCTCCAGCAACGAGGTGGACGGCGAGTGCCTACTCTCACTTGACCACGCACAGATGAAGGATGACCTTGGAATCCTTCCCCTCGGTCGGCGCCACAGGATACTCAAGGAAATCAAGAAGTTGACCTTTGTCACTGTGCAGGTGTAGAGTGGCCTGGTGGATGTGTTCAGAGTTGCATTTTAGTCATGTGTCAATGTATGTATGTATGTATGTAGAGGCCAATTGCAACAACTTTGTAAATGTTGAGTTTTGTTTTGTACAATATATGTACACACTGAGCCTATTTTGTCTTATTTGAACATTTTTTGACACTACTTCCACTTTCAATGACTGTTTTATCTTCTTTTATCAACACAATCAGCTGGCTGGAATTAATTAATCTTCATTGTCAATCATCAATTATCTGCTATAGTTCAGATTCAAACTCATGCACAGACAATTAAAACTAGCCCCAATTGTGCATTTAGTGATGATGACGTGGAACAATTGAACAGACTATACGTTGCATGCATACACTATGTTATAGCATTAAACTAATACATTATGTATATACAGAGAATTGTGCATGCAGTGCAGGACTGCAATAGTGGGTGTGATCGAACATTCGACCATGATTTCCACAATAACTTACTAGTCAGTGACCACGGGTGATAAAATGATGGGACACATATAATAAAAATGACGTTGCCAACATGTTAGCATAAAATCAGTAATCAATGATATAATTAATACAGAGTAAGGGCATAATTAAGTATACGTGCATATATATATATAATATATCTGATACACAATAATTAATGCTATATAGTTACACAGAATTTGACAGCTGTGTCATGGCACCTCATCATAAGCTGTGGGCCATTGGCCCAAGCTCATAGGCGCTAGTCAGAGTGGTCCCCACCACTCCCGTGTCCTGGATGTTCCAGAAGCAAACACGAACACGCTTGAAAATCTGGTCACGAATCTGTGCTATTGCAAAGAACAGGA
>OX465039.1:673334-680834 GCA_949841015.1 Aplysina aerophoba
CTATGAATATCCACATCGCTTGCCGTGGATTTTAATGGCTACGCCCTCGTATACTCCAATTATAAAACAACACTTCAATCTATGCCTAAGGTACAATACTAACAAACACAAATTGTATTAATAATAATATTCATTGGAAAGAGGAAGAAAATGGCCGCTGTGAGTCGGGTAGCTCTTTTCAGCAAAAGCAACACCGTACCGTTCATCTTAACTGCAATCGCCTAATAGACGTACTGCACAATGAGTAGTGCACTAGTCCTTTTGTCTTTCATTGTTACTTGTTGTAACCAGTCCCAACGAGGAAACTCTTCTTGGTCTCCTGTAATCTTACCTTAGTCAGTTCACGCTTCAAGTACCGTGTGTCGTGTCTGCGTGCTAGACCTAACCAGCCTGACTGGTGACAGGCTCTCTGATCACGTGACTGTTCTTGTCCCTGCAGCAGGACGTGGTGAAGCACTCTGTGCACACGCTGGTTTTCCGCTCACTCAAGCGAACACATGACATGTTCATCTCTGAAGAAGGGCTGCCTGTTCCAGAGGATGAAGAAAGGTACATGCAGGCAAACAGGCAAACAGACACACAAACGAATCTGTGTACTTTCTGCTATGTTCGTGTTGTGTACCACATGGGGCAGGTGATGTGTGTGCGTGTTTGCACATGCAATGATATCACAGTCTCTTCCATTTGTACTCTTAACATTGTCAGTGTTATAGTATTAATGTAGTACCACCAGGCTGTCAGTCACGTTGTGTGTAAATTGTGTCCAGCTATGGTTTGTTGGTGTCCTATGAGGTGAGACTATCAGTGTGTAGTGTCTTTCCACCAGGTGTCTATTCCCCGCTCCCACACTGTGTGTCTCTTTAAGCCTCTCCAGTGTCTCTGTCTGTCTGTCTGTCTGTCTCTCAACAAACCCTCGCAATACATGCAAGCTAGAAGCAGTGTCTGCTGCCGGTGGTGTCGGTAGGCAGTACATGGTGTCGGCGGGCAGTACATGGTGTTGGCAGTGGTTGTACCTACACGGTCTCCACAGTTTGGCTACAGTAGCAGCCACTGGTACATTTGTACGTCTGTCTGTCTGTCTGTCTGTCTGTCTGCCTGTGTGTGTATTATAGTGCAAGCAGTGCACCTGTATGTATGTACGTAGCTGGTGTACAGTATGTGCATCCCGACCTCCACATGTGGGAAGGCTGGAGAGGGTGTGGAAGAGTGGCACTCCTTACCAGCCTACCTGGAAGTGGGAAGGCCTTCTTCAGTTCACTTTCTGCGGTCTCTAACAAACCACACCATCTAGCCAGACTTATCAACGGTAACAGCATGTACCCGAAAGGTGAGCTGTACCTGCAGTGCCAGTGGCCTTTGGTTGGAGCTGATGGAACACATTTGCCAGCACTATCAATTGTTATCGATCAGTCCGTGCCGACTTTGTGGCCCCAACTCCTCACTGAAACACACAAGTCATATATTTTGGGACCGAATTGCCTTTTGTCTAAAACCGTGCTACGTATGCAGCCATGTACAATTAGGACACTTGTGGCACTTGCCGACAAGGGAGGGGCAATGTAGGCAGGGCAGTTGCTGTGTAATTGTGCAGATCCCGAGAGGAGGCAAAGCATACGTACGTATGAACTGTCTGGAATGTGTTGCCCTGCATCGTTGAGTGCCTGTGGGGTGCCATCCCGTCTGAGTAGCATTGCGACAGCGTTCCCACTCGTGACACCCTGCACATGCACAAGGTTTTGAGTACTAGTGTACACAAGTGAGTGAGTGTTGGCATGACTGTGAAGTGAGCCGGCGCATGTGATGGTGTCGGACCGGTAGTGGATTGTGCTGGGCAGCCACCTGTCTAAACAGGCATGTACGGTGTAAACTAAAGCCTGCCTCTCCATCCTGACTACCGGGACCCTCTTCACAGCAGCCAGGCTGCAGTCCCAGGCTGGGAACTGGTCTGTTTAGATAGGTTTGACAGACTGGTCTAATTAGACAGGTCCCACTAGTGAGTGGTCTGTTTAGGTAGGTCAGACAGACTGGTCTAATTAGACAGGTCCCACTGATGGGTGGTCTGTTTAGGTAGGTCAGACAGACTGGTCTAATTAGACAGGTCCCACTGATGGGTGGTCTGTTTAGGTAGGTCAGACAGACTGGTCTAATTAGACAGGTCCCACTGATGGGTGGTCTGTTTAGGTAGGTCAGACAGACTGGTCTAATTAGACAGGTCCCACACTGGTGAGTGGTCTGTTTAGGTAGGTCAGACAGACCTGTTTAATTAGACGTCCTGCAATCAGTTGCTATTGATTCATTGATTCTGCCATGTATATGCTCATCAAGATTATTGGCCAGTTGTCACAAAGTGTGTCTGTATGTCTACGTGTCTGTGTGTGCACTGTGCGGGATACTGTAGGCCTGTGTGTCAGTGTACCCGTGGGCACAACACACTGGCGGGCCGTGTCTCACGATCGAATGTGTGGAAAGTGTGACCATATGCTTTGACGGGTGTTGAATTATATCATTACATCCGTGGTGGGTTTGTGGTGTGTGACATTGGATATCAATGTCACACATGTATACATGCGTAGTCTGCACATATTTTACATACCTACACATTGTGACTGACTTGTTTTCTTCCTATTCTCACTTAAAATTACTCTCATGCAACCGGTATAATTTGATAGCCACACGCACACACACACACACACACACACACACACACACACACACACACACACACACACACGCACACACACACATACACACGCTGCATTCACAGTTCGCATGTGCTAGGTCTGTGCCAGACGCCACACACACACACACATGTTCCTGCACACACACAGTATCCCATAGCTCATTGAGCCCACAGCCGTCTGTCTGTCTCCATCTGTAACCGTGCGACCCAGCTGACGTGCTCACCTAGGACTCCCTACTTCAGCAGAATCACTAGCTGTGAAATTTTAAGGGATAGGTGCATGTTTGTGGTGTCCTCTGGTCATGGTGGTGTGGTGGCAACAACTTGTTGTCGTTTGATGGCATGTACTACAAATTACATGAAAGTCACATGCTTGTCACATGCAGGTCACATGCAAGTCACATGCAAGTCACATGCAGGTCACATGCAAGCCACATGGATGCACTTGTCTCACTATGCTCACCTCAGTCACACCTGTGGCTTGTGGGTTCTCATGCTTGCTTGCATCAGTGTGTCTCTGGTCTCTCCTCCCACAGCCTGAAGCAGAAGATTGCGTGCAAGGTTCGCAGTGAATACGCGACAGTTCGAGACCTCCCACCGCCCAATCAGACGGTGGCAAAGATGACTGGACAGGCTCCCTCCACCAGCCTTAACAGTGAGACACCAGAACCGTGTGCATGTTTGTGCATGTGGTGTCCACGTTGTGTGTGTGGTGTAGTGCATGGGTGATGCCTTGCTCTCTGTTGTTCACACACTACTTGACTGCATGCACACACACACACACACACACACACACACACACACACACACACACACACACACACACACACACACACACACACACACACACACACACACACACACACACACACACAAACAACACGGATTGCATGCCAAATCTCTGGCATCCCATGAACACAACAGAAACTGCTGCAGAATTCACTTTACTTGTTAGAACTGACCTGGTCACACGTACGTATGTTACATCTCTGCCTGCCTTCACTGAGTTCCCCTGGTTGATATGGACTCACACTTGACTGTGCTTCCCCCCCCCCCCCCCCCCCAGCCACCACTGTGCCCATAGTGAGGGGAGGGCATGCGTACCCAAATGCACCAGGTGTGAGTCTGTCGGACGGCACTCGAGCCCCTCCCACCGAGCCCTCCTCTAGTGCTATACAGAAGGTTATATCTGAGATGCAAGGACGGGAGAAGAGTGTGTGAGTGTACAGTGTGTGGTGAGGAGTGAGGGATGTTGTGATGTGCGGAGTGGTGTGAGGGGTGTTGTGGGGGGTGGGGGTGATGTGTGGAGTGAAGGGGTTGTGTGGACTGAGGGTGTGTGTGTGGAGTGAGGGGTGTTGTGTGGTGTGAGAGGTGATATGTGGTGTGAGGGGTGATGTGTGGTGTGAGGGGTGATGTGTGGTGTGAGGTGTGTGTGTGGAGTGAGGGGGTTGTGTGGAGTGAGAGGTGATGTGTGTTGTGAGGGGTGTTTGTGGAGTGAGGGGGGGTTGTGTGATGTGATGGGGTCTTGTGTGATGTGATGGGGTGTTGTGTGGTGTGAGAGGACATTGTGTGGTGTGAGAAGTGGTGAAGTCCCTGATGAAGGCAACCGGAGGTTGCCAAAGTGTCTAGAGAAATCAGTTTCATTGTGGGCTAGTGTTTCCGAGCAACCAAAGTGTGAGAAGTGGTGTCATGTCCTTGTTTCAATGTCACTTTCTCTTCAGGTTTGCCTTCCCTTCCGTTTGCACTGTAGCTGTGGGTAGCCACCCACTGTAGCACTGCGTGGGGTCCTCACTGGTCTTGCTCACAAACTTGCATCAAACATGCACCGTTGTGTCTTTACCCTCACAGCTCCACTGCCTATGGTGTGTCTGACGTGTTGAAGGGTGCTGACTCTCTTGCCCTGGCAACCATCACTCCATCCCAGCAGCTGGCCCTGGCAAAGCAGGCCGTGTATGCGCCTAAGCCAAAGTGGCACCCTCCATGGAAGCTGATGAGGGTGGGTGGTCATGTGACCTGCATGTGACACGTACATGTGTGGTCATGTGACCTGCATGAGATACTTGTAAATGGTCGTGTGACTTGCACTGCAATGTGAGTGATCTTTAGCTCTGTCTTAGTATAGTTGGTGTACCAAAGCAGTGTGCATACCCACCCTTGCAGGTTGTCAGCGGGCATCTTGGATGGGTGCGATGCATCGCAATCGACCCGAGCAACGAGTGGTTTGCCACTGGGTCCAACGACAGAGTCATTAAGGTCAGAGCCACTACTATGCTCTTTGAGCTGAGTACATGCAGTAAAGGCCTGACTGAAGTATATCATTCCTCCTCTCCTTCCCTCTCCTCCCCTTCTCTCCCCTCCCCTTCCCTCCCCTCCCCTCGCCTCCCCTCCCCTCCCCTCCCCTTCCCCAGATATGGGAGCTGGCTAGTGGCAAGTTGAAGCTCTCCCTCACTGGCCACATCAGCACCATTCGAGCGCTGGCTGTCAGTCCTCGTCAGCCGTACATGTTCTCAGGGGGGGAGGACAAGATGGTGAAGTGCTGGGACCTTGAGATGAACAAGGTGGGTGGGGAGGGCAGGACGCAATCCTGCACTAGCACCACGATATGAATTAGTTATACCACGGCACTGAGGTGTATGTGGATGATATACGCTCGAGGCCCGAGGGCGCGAAGCGATGATTCATTTATATTTTTCCAACTCCTGTATTACTATACTAGGATCTGTACTATGTATGTACTCATTCGTGTTTATTCTTTTTATATTGTTTCCATTGCTATGTTACTGTTGTTTGTGTCCCAGGTCATTCGCCATTACCACGGCCACCTCAGTGCAGTTCACACCATGGCCATCCACCCAACCATTGACATCCTTGTCACTGGGGGGAGGGACTCCGCAGCCCGAGTGAGTGCCATGCAGCCACTCGGCAGCAGTGTACTGAACTCGCACACATGTGTTTCACCTCTGCTGTCTGTCTGTCTGTCCGTCTGTCTGCAGGTGTGGGACATGCGGACTAAGGCTTGCATCCACACACTGACTGGACACACCAACACGGTTTCCAGTGTGCTCGCCCAGTCAGCCAATCCACAGGTGTGTGTGTGTGTGTGTGTGTGTGTGTGTGTGTGTGTGTGTGTGTGTGTGTGTGTGTGTGTGTGTGTGTGTGTGTGTGTGTGTGTGTGTGTGTGTGTGTGTGTGTGTGTGTGTGTGTGTGTGTGTGTGTGTGTGTGTGTGTGTGTGTGTGGTGTGAATATGTGTGTGTGCACACACGTCCACATACATATCTTTGTGCATGAGTGTGTTGGTCCTGCCCACCAGGTGGTTACTGCCAGCCATGACAGTACCATTCGGCTGTGGGACCTCGCTGCGGGGAAGACCTCCGCCGTTCTCACCAACCACAAGAAGAGCATCAGATCAGTGGTGCTGCACCCTTCAGAGTGAGTGAGAGGAGGGCATGAGAGAGGGCGAGGAGAACTGTGTTGGTTGAGAGCGTGTTAGCCTTGATTGATGAGCACATGAGTTGAGGAAGGAGGTCTTTGTATGTGAGGGGGCCTTCCTCTGTCACAGTCAATCTACGTAGGCCGTACTGGTTGTCCCACATCAGTAGGACAAGGCCGTGTAGCAAATGTGAGGACGTCGTACCGTTGAGAGCTGAACACTCAGTGTGCTTGATTGTGTCTCAGCTTCAATCAAATTTGTCTATGCATGTGTGCATAGAGTGCACACGGTCACGGTGTGATGTCTCTACCATCTGTCAGGTTCACGTTCGCGTCGGCTTCTCCGGACAACATCAAACAGTGGAAGTTTCCTGACGGCAACTTTCTGCAGAACCTGACGGGCCACAGTTCCATCATCAACTGCCTGGCAGTCAATGGTGACAATGTACTGGTCTCAGGAGGTACGTATGTACATACATACGTACAATCGCGATTTGGTGTTTGCTTCATTTCTTAAATGAAGTGTCTGTACTAGGTGGCAGGTTGATGAGCCAGTAGATGAACTGTTATTGTGTGAGAGTGAGGGGTGAGGTGAGGATGAGGGTGAGGGGTGGGATGGGTCAACAGAGTGTGTCTGAGCCCTTGCAATGTGAGGGGGTGGCTGAGGCTGTGGTGGTGGTCACATGACTTAAGCTCAAGAGACACAGTGATGAGTGATTTGACTGACAGCCCAGTGGTGATTATTGGACTTACTTGAGATGACTCCCATGTGTTAATAGAGGTTGATATGTGGGAATTCCTCGCAGTCTGGTCACACCTCCTCCAAGGTTTCTTTTTGCTTGCTTCCAGTACACTTCTGTTGCTGAGTGGCACTGCTCTCTGCTGCTAATATAATCAACTGGTGGTTGTGCATGGTTGATACACTCTTGTTGTGAGCCCTGCCTTGGAAGTACGCCTGCTGTGAATGCAGATGGAGGCATGTGTCTGTGATTGAGGAACGTGCCCATGGACTCGCTATTTCCCTGAGGAGTTTCTACTTGTCATGTAATGAAGTGTTTGGTTGTGGGCTGACTCCTTGGGTATAGCGAAGTAGCTGTTAGTGTGGCTACTCTCTCTTCACTTTATGGTAAAGCTCACTACATTCATGTCCTGTATTTCTTTAGCTAGAGGTTGCTCCCCTCCCCTCCCCTCCCCTCCCCTCCCCTCCCCTCCCCTCCCCTCCCCTCTCCCTCCCCTCCCCTCCCCCTGCTCCCATGTAGCGGACAACGGGTCTATGTACTTCTGGGACTGGCGAAGCGGCTACAACTTCCAGAAGCTCCAAACACAAGTACAGCCTGGCTCCATTGACAGTGAGGCGGGCATCTTTGATGTCCAGTTTGACCACAGCGGG
>OX465039.1:685834-705842 GCA_949841015.1 Aplysina aerophoba
GGAGGAGAGTGTGAGTGGGTGGGGTGACTGGGAGGGAAGGGGAGGACAGTGTGAGTGGGTGGGGTGGCTGGGAGGGAAGGGGAGGACAGTGTGAGTGGGTGGGGTGACTGGGAGGGAAGGGGAGGAGAGTGTGAGTGGGTGGGGTGACTGGGAGGGAAGGGGAGGAGAGTGTGAGTGGGTGGAGTGACTGGGAGGGAAGGGGAGGAGAGTGTGAGTGGGTGGGGTGACTGGGAGGGAAGGGGAGGAGAGTGTGAGTGGGTGGGGTGACTGGGAGGGAAGGGGAGGAGAGTGTGAGTGGGTGGGGTGACTGGGAGGGAAGGGGAGGAGAGTGTGAGTGGGTGGGGTGACTGGGAGGGAAGGGGAGGACAGTGTGAGTGGGTGGGGTGACTGGGAGGGAAGGGGAGGACAGTGTGAGTGGGTGGGGTGACTGGGAGGGAAGGGGAGGACAGTGTGAGTGGGTGGGGTGACTGGGAGGGAAGGGGAGGACAGTGTGAGTGGGTGGGGTAACTGGGAGGGAAGGGGAAGAGAAAGTGGGAGAGATTACGTTGAGCCTGGGTGATTCCCTGAATTGAGTACAATGCAGTGCTCCTCTCCCCCCCCCACGTGCCACAGTCTGCCGACTTTCAGCACTACGAAGAGGGTGCCATACGTCAGCTCCAAGACCTGCTAGGCCTGAATTCTTCCTTTTCTCTCCGAGAGCATCCTTCCATCAGGGTTGTCTCTAGCCAGGATGTGACTCAGGCCGACCTCAAGTGGGGGGAGGTGGAGGCCAAGTGAGTGTGTGCTTGCTGAGGGTGGACGTCATACGTATGTACACATGTACTGTACATGTGTATGTGCGTGTTGTGCAATACACACTGCATTTCACACATCTGTACACACACATAAACCCTCCCCTTTCTCCCCACCTCTCCCCTCCCTCCTCTCCCCTCCCCTCCCTCTTCTCCTCTCTCCCTTCCCCTCCCTGTCTAGACTGATGAAACTGCTCACTGACCGGAAGAAGCTCCTGGAGAAGTTGCAGAGCTACCGGGAGAAGGTGGCAGAGCTGAAGCGTCAGATTGCAGAGCTGAAGAAGGCTCAGGGCACTCCTGTGGGAGGGAAGGAGGTGGAGCAGCTCGTCTCAGACAAGAAGGACCTGCGGAAGAAGGTGTGTACTATGTGGGAGTGACTGTGTGAGTGTATTGTGGGGTAGGGTATGTGCGTGCGTGTGTGCATGTGTGCGTGCGCGTCAGTCTGCTGAGGTGTCCATGACTGAGGTGCCCTCCCATCCTCCTTGCCCCAGGTGGCCCAGCTGAGCCATGAGCTATCGCTGGAGAAGGGTGAGCTGATGGAGGCCAAGCGGAGTGTGGAGGCCAAGCGTGTCCAAGTCGTGGGGCTGCAAGGCGAGCTGGAGCAGCTGCAGAGGTGGGTGTGCCTGTGGGGTGGGTGGGAGGGGCACTGCAGAGGTGGGTGTGCCTGGGGGGGAGGGTGGGAGGGGCACTGCAGAGGTGGGTGTGCCTGTGGGGTGGGTGGGAGGGGCACTGCAGAGGTGGGTGTGCCTGTGGGGTGGGTGGGAGGGGCACTGCAGAGGTGTGCCTACCTGCAGGGTAGGGGGAGAGGAGGAGGGTGGGAGGGGCACTGCAGGGGCTGCCTGGTGCTTAGTCTAACTGGCTAGCTCCTTTCAGCTTCCGAGCGCTTGTGCCAATGGTTTGCCGTCTGTGTTGTAAGGACTCAGAGGCAGAGAGGGGCTAGCAAGCTAGACTACAAAGTGCAGTACTATTACTATTACAGTATTACTATATACTATTACAGTACTAGTATTATGTGATGGCCACTTTAGTACAGATATGTATATAATACGTACGTATATATAATACTATACTTATATACTTATGTACGTAGGTCCCACAACGAGTTGCAGAAGGAGTGTTCCAGACTGGAGCAGAAGTGCCGCACCCAGGAGGGGTGTGTCCTAGCCCTGGAGTCCACTGTCGGTCAGGTGGAGCAGCGGTGCCGTGAACTGGAGCGCCAAGTGAAGGGGATGCAGTGGAAGCACAAGAGGGCGATGAAGGCCATCTTCAACATTGTGATGGAGAAGGAGGGGGAAGAGGGGGAGGGAAGCTTGATGGGCATGGAGGAGGAGGAGGTGTGTGTGTGTGTACGTACGTACATACATATTTCTATGTAGCTTTGGTAGCACTTTTAACAAGTGTGTGTATCATCAATGTGTTTGCGCGTGTTCTGTCTAGTCGTATGCATGTGGTCCATGCTGTAAGCTCTTCCCACCTGTGCTACGTGCGTGTGCAGGTTGATGTGAGTGCCAATGACAGCTATGAGGAAGAGGAGATCCTCACGGTGGTCCATGTGGCCGACCTGCTGAAGGAGAGGTTGGCGGAGCTCAAGGGTGCAGCACATGGCGGTGGAACTACAGTGAGTGGAAGGAAGGTATGCTGCTGTGGACAAATGCACATGCAGGAGTAGCTCGTCGCACACACGCTTGTGAAGCACAATGTCTAGTGAACCTGTAGCTGTGTTGTATCTGTCAAACTGTCCTCACACTGGCTCAACTGTCTTACCTTTTTCCTTCTTCTCCCTCCCCTCCCTCTCTCCCTCGCTCCAGCCTCCCCCCCCAGTGTGTCAGACAGCAGTCGATGCCAGCGTTCCCCCAGCCGACTCCCCCTCCCCAGACTCTCCCCTGCCCGTAGATCGCACCACATCTCAAGGGACACAGACCCCCACTCGTCGCCAGGTTGCCATGCAACTGACAGTGGATGAACAACGACAGGTGGAGATCACGCCTGCCGTAGAGGAATCACACGCTTGCCATGACAATGAAGATCAGCTTGCTGTGGGACCCAGCAGTGGCAGGCGTAGGACCCACTCACTCGCTGTGGACCCACTGGATTCAGTGGATGTGCCCCCCTCGGGATCCAGGTCGCCTGCACTTGTCCAGGAGACCCTCCCTCCTCTCACTATACCACCCATGGCAGGGAAGGCAGCGAGTGGAGGGCTTGGCCGACTGTTGGTCAAGGAGGACCAAGGGTCAGTCACAGTGCCGAGGTATGGATGGGTGGCCGAACCTGGGTCTGGTTGTTAAGGTTGTGGGAGGGGCGTGGTCACACGCACGTATCTGGTGTAGCATGGTATCAGCTATATAGGTCATTGGGGAAAGGGGAAAAGATATTGTCAAAGTACTCCTGCCCCGCCCGCCTTTTCTCTTAACCCTTCGCTGTACTCTTTCTCACTTACGTTCGTACCCCAGTATCACATCTTCCTTACCCCCTCACACCTTCCTTACCCCCTCACATCTTCCTTACCCCCTCACACCTTCCTTACCCCCTCACATCTTCCTTACCCCCTCACATCTTCCTTACCCCCTCACACCTTCCTTACCCCGTCACACCTTCCTTACCCCCTCACACCTTCCTTACCCCCTCACATCTTCCTTACCCCCTCACACCTTCCTTACCCCCTCACACCTTCCTTACCCCCTCACACCTTCCTTACCCCCTCACACCTTCCTTACCCCCTCACACCTTCCTTACCCCCTCACACCTTCCTTACCCCCTCACATCTTCCTTACCCCCTCACATCTTCCTTACCCCCTCACATCTTCCTTACCCCCTCACACCTTCCTTACCCCCTCACACCTTCCTTACCCCCTCACACCTTCCTTACCCCCTCACACCTTCCTTACCCCCTCACATCTTCCTTACCCCCTCACACCTTCCTTACCCCCTCACACCTTCCTTACCCCCTCACACCTTCCTTACCCCCTCACATCTTCCTTACCCCCTCACATCTTCCTTACCCCCTCACACCTTCCTTACCCCCTCACACCTTCCTTACCCCCTCACACCTTCCTTACCCCCTCACACCTTCCTTACCCCCTCACACCTTCCTTACCCCCTCACATCTTCCTTACCCCCTCACATCTTCCTTACCCCCTCACATCTTCCTTACCCCCTCACACCTTCCTTACCCCCTCACACCTTCCTTACCCCCTCACACCTTCCTTACCCCCTCACATCTTCCTTACCCCCTCACACCTTCCTTACCCCCTCACATCTTCCTTACCCCCTCACACCTTCCTTACCCCCTCACACCTTCCTTACCCCCTCACATCTTCCTTACCCCCTCACACCTTCCTTACCCCCTCACATCTTCCTTACCCCCTCACACCTTCCTCCACCTCCTACCTCCCTAGCTCCTCCAGCAGAAAAGGCCGTCTGTTTGGCATCTGGCGGCTTATCCTTGGTCTCCTGTTCTTCCTGGTACTGGTCCTTGGGCTCTTTGTTACCTTGACAACCATGTACGATGGGAGGTACTGTGACGAGCCCTGCCCCAGCTCCATCAGCTCCCTTGTGTACCACGCCTTCTACCCCCACATCTCAGTCGGGCACAACGGGCTTCGGCCTGTCTAGTGCAGCTTGTGTATGTAGGTGAGTCTACCAAGGGTTGGGGTGAGGGTGGAGGTTGTGAGTGAGTCTACCAAGGGTTGGGGTGAGGGTGGAGGTCATGAGTGAGTCTACCAAGGGTTGGGGTGAGGGTGGAGGTCGTGGGTGAGTCTACCAAGGGTTGGGGTGAGGGTGGAGATCATGAGTGAGTCTACCAAGGGTTGGGGTGAGGGTGGAGGTCATGGGTGAGTCTACCAAGGGTTGTGGGTGAGGGTGGAGGTTGTGAGTGAGTCTACCAAGGGTTGGGGTGAGGGTGGAGGTCGTGAGTGAGTCTACCAAGGGTTGGGGTGAGGGTGGAGATCGCGAGTAAGTCTACCAAGGGTTGGGGTGAGGGTGGAGATCGCGAGTAAGTCTACCAAGGGTTGGGGTGAGGGTGGAGGTTGTGAGTGAGTCTACCAAGGGTTGGGGTGAGGGTGGAGATCGCGAGTAAGTCTACCAAGGGTTGGGGGTGAGGGTGGAGGTTGTGAGTGAGTCTACCAAGGGTTGGGGTGAGGGTGGAGGTCGTGAGTGAGTCTACCAAGGGTTGGGGTGAGGGTGGAGGTTGTGAGTGAGTCTACCAAGGGTTGGGGTGAGGGTGGAGATCGCGAGTAAGTCTACCAAGGGTTGGGGGTGAGGGTGGAGGTTGTGAGTGAGTCTACCAAGGATTGGGGTGAGGGTGGAGGTCGTGCGTGAGTGAGTTGTGTGAGTGGGTTGTCTGGCTACGTACCTTTGCTGTAGTGAAAATCTGAGAATTAAGACCACCACTCAACTACCCATGTGGCACTGTGCATAAGACAATGCACTACCTGAGAACTAAGACTGCCCACCACCCCCATGCTTTGGCCACGCAATGCTGTACAAATGATTCTAAGACCACACATTATGCAATGCTCTGAGTGATTCAGTGTAGACCTGCACAACGTGAGCTTCATACACGTGGTCCGTTTACAGACCACCACAGTACAGTATGCCTGATGCTCCCAGCAGTCTGACAATGCGTACGTATGACCGACTTCGTGCAACTTGCCTATCAACTCCTCCTACAGTACATTCATATGTACATGTGTGAAGACTGGTCAATTCAATAATACAAAAGAAAGTACACTCATTATACATTGCTGACTTAGTGTATACAATGTAAGGGAAGTACGTATGTGGAGTCATAGTAACAAGTGGCTATGTTTATGTATGTATTGGGTAGTAATAACAACAACATCATGTACGTAGTACGTAGATATGCACCTGCACCAATTATTTACATTACTGTTTACTTCTTATTCTCGTTTCAATTTCTGTGCATTCCCACTCCCACTTCAGTCCACTGATGTCCCCAGAATGTTGTCCTGCAAGAAATAAAATCACCTTTGCTAGTAGACCTCACTTCATGTCCACAGACACTATTGTACTGTATGTATTTGTACATATACGTATGCATTATAATAATACATACGTATATATTATAAGGCTTACATGTATTCCTTTTGGTGAAGATGATACAGCATAGGGTTCTGTACATTCACATGATATTATACTATGCTGTATGTACAATAAAATAAATTATTACAATTGCTATGACTATATTTTATATAAAATAAGCTGTGTGCACCAAACTTCTGTAGTCATGGATGGATGAACTCTCCATCTCAACTGCTGATTACATTACATGTAATTAAATATAACTCTGTTTAGTACAAATTAGATTCATGGCATGACATGTAATTCTACATTGGCGAAGTGCTAGTGAAGGTTCTCATCTATGGTCTTGTGTACCAGCCCTGACCATCCTCGTGCGGTGCTACTATTGTGCAATCCTTATGCTTCATGATTGCACAATAGTAGTTCTCACTCACCAATCCTCCTGCTCTCTCCACGTCCTCCCTGATCTTCCCGTCCTCCCTGAAGTACTGCTCCGGCCAACTCTGTATGGTCCCCTGTGTCCCCGGCCCCTGGCTCCGCTCCTCCCGCAGGAAGAAGCTGGCTCCAACATGGTACACCGCCATCACTCGCTGCTTCACATTCAGCTCTGGGAACCGCTGAAACACATTTGTCACAACATCACGAAACACATCAAATGACAAGCGGTTTTGAACATGACCAATCTTCTTGTCAGCGACCTCGTCTATTTTATGTGCGAAGCTTCTCAGTTCTTCAGCAACTGCCATCGCCTCGGGACATGGTTCCCCAACACTGTCAATTGCCTGGGCAGCACTTTGCAGAGCATCGGCTGCAGGAAGCAACAAACAAGATGAGAACAGTTCACATGCAACATACAATTTCATACTCCTTATACGACAGCAGACAAAGCTGGCGGTTAACTGAAAACCACACAAATGTGGCAACAACCGCAGTGAGGGAAATGGACAGTGCTCTGTGGGGTAGGAAACAGTAGCCATTCAAACGAACACACACCGTCACTGTTTGGCCATGCTTGGAGAAGGGATGGAGAAAGGTGTAAACAACACAGCCATTTCATGTGATAATTAACCCCTTGACAACTCTGTCCCCCCCCCCGGTGAAGAAAGGGCACAGTCATGCTAACATACCCCTTCTCCTTCCCTCTCAAAAAGAGGACAGCAGAGAAGGTAGTCTGGCTAGCTAGACCGTCCCATCTAATCGCTGGGTTGGAAGGACCTTCCCTTCCGCGTCTTGGGGGTCTAAGTAAAGCGGTCTAGCTGGCCAGACTACAGTGAAGGTGGTTCCGGTTCTGGAACTAAGCCCCACCCACCGAACTCACTATCTTCAAAAGTGTCTTACCAGCTTGAATCTCAGACTGAGCGGTGTATGCAGAACCACTGGACTCAGGTTGGTAGGCAAGCTGTGATCTTGGCAATGCCGGCTGCCTTTTTGGCTGCAAAGCCTCGCGCTTACTCTCCAACTCCTTAACTCGTTTATGCAGCTGCTCATAGTATTTGTAGGCAAACTTCTTAGCTTTCACACTCGGTTTGGCCACCTCTCTGGCAGCCATTCTCTGCATGTGACATAAGAGAAACAAAATCAAGGAAGTACTAAATATGGCAATACGTCCTAACACAAGATCGGTCGTCACGTGTCCTAACGTGGTACGTTCGGTGCCATTAAACGTTATTCTAAAACTTAGTACAACACAAGCGGTGTATATAGGTGGTCAGAAAGTCAGTAGCTCGCACCCGTCGCGCGAAGTTTAGCTAACAAGTAGATGATTACCGACTAGACATCGCTTATACTCTGGCGAATGTCTCTACAACAATTGCTTCACTGTCCCGATGAGGGAGTACGGCTCACCCCTCTTTCTCGTCCCTCCCCTTCTTTTCCGGGTGCCCTCAGACGGCTGCGTCAGCAGTGAGCCCATGTCGTCACGTGACAAAGCAAAGGGACCTCCCACGACATTGTCGCCCCAAAATGGACGAGGCGGAAACGAACGGAAGAACTCCGCGGCCTTTCTCGAATGACCACCCTCGCGTGCTCATTCCAGAGCTGTGCAAGCGAATGTATGATCTGGGCTGGGCTACAGGCACAGGTGGTGGGTTTAGCATGCGCCACGAGGGGAGAATCTTTGTTGCACCGAGTGGTGTGCAGAAGGAGAGCATTCAGGGAGAGGACTTGTTCGTGCTGACGGACGAAGGAGAAGATTTTGAAGCTCCACCCCCCAGGAAGAAGCTCCGAAAATCCCAGTGCACGCCTCTGTTTATGTGTGCGTACAAGTTGCCTGGGACTGGAGCCGTACTGCACTCCCACTCTGCAAGGGCAGTCATGGCAACACTCGTGTATCCGGGCAAGGAGTTCCGTGTGACCCACTTAGAGATGATAAAGGGGATTCGAAACTGCCGGACCTGGCAGGGGCTGCGCTACAATGATACACTTGTGGTCCCCATTATTGAGAATACCCCTCAGGAAGAGGACCTTACCGATGACTTGCAGCAGGCCATCCTTGACTACCCAGACACCTGTGCAGTGCTGGTGCGACGACACGGTATCTACATATGGGGGAGGACCTGGGTGGAGACAAAGACAATGGCTGAATGCTACGACTATCTGTTTGGTGTCGCGGTGGAGATGAAGCAGTGTGGGTTAGATCCGACATTGCCACCAAACTCACTCATGTAACCCCATTAATTTCAAACTTCATAATGCTTGTATGACAGAGGACCTAATTTGAATTTCTCCAATATTTCACCCAGTCTAGCTATCTAAGTAGCATAGTGAACAAATTTTTTAATCGCACCAGTGCAATTACCCCCTGGGATGTGGCTTCCATATTTTATACAAATGTTACAAGAAGTCTTCTCTCTTGTGTGCGATGCGATTTCCACAGCATGTTCCTTGAGTTGTGCCAGCCTGTGCCAGGTACCACTTGAGTACGGAAGCTGCAGTGACAGGCACCTGTGTGTAGCACAGTGTCTGACCACGTGTAAGTTTTCATAGCTGTGTCAGAACCATTCTAATCAGCTTCCAACAGTCAATTAGTGTAGGGCATGCCAAAGGAGTGCCAGCAAGGAATGCACTGGACATCACACTCCCTGAGGAGGGAAAGAGTCCTTCACCTGTCATGCTAGCTACCACCATGGGTACAAGAGCCAGCTAACAAGCCCAGTACATAGGACATTAGAACTACAACAGACTGGATGGGCACAGTGGACGAGAAGGGTACTGTATGAGTTAAGAAGGGTTGCACACAGGGAGGCAGCCTCAACACTGTGTTGTTAGTGAGTGAGAGTGGTCAGCTAGATGTAGCTAGGCAGGAAGGACATGGAAAGATGGAAAATGGTGACTGCATTCTGTTTGGGTGCATTCTGTTTGGGTAACGAGGGAGGTGATGTCATGTAAGAATAGTCCTCTTCAAGTAGACAGAATGCCAAGGAAATATCTGACTAACGAACACCACTTTGTTAACTATCTCTGAGTGAGTGTCTCTGAACATGCAACTCACACACATTATCTACTACTTATGATGCTTCAAACACAGAAGTTGGAGCATTTTCTGATAATTCAAGCTGCTTGTATTGCTACCATAGTCTCCAGCCGCACTGATAGCGGCACCATGCAAGTGCAGCTGATGCAGTGGAATGCATTCCAAGAGTTTCTAGAAGAGTGCACTGTTGGAATGGCTGAGTAATCTGACCTGTGTGAATTTCGGTCAGTTGCACGCTAAGTCGGCCATTTTTAAAACACTCCCATCTTCACATTCCCACTTCAAAAGGCACAAGTTCGAAGATACCCGAGTATGAGTATCTTAGTGTTGGTACATTATACGGCTTGTGTGTTGCATTGTTAGCCCAACTGACCAGCAGTAATCAGGCACCACAAACATGCCCCACCCTGTGACACAGGATTGTGCCACAAATGACATGACATCATGGTATCATCAAATGGACAAATATAGCTAGCTAGCCAGATTAGTGGCAGTACTTGTTAGTTATGCCAAGTATGCCCATCTCCTGCCTAATCTAGCCCACTACTTTGCTCTGTTATTACTGTGATATCATTGTGTGTAGCAAGGCATTTGCAGGTTTGCAAGAGGTAGTCCTTGGCTGTGAGGCATCAAGGAGGCAGGCGATTTAGGGTGTGTTTATACACCTTGGGGTTGCTGCCCCAGGCACCAACACATCAGATAAGGAATACATTGGTGCAGTTTCAGTCGGAAACTTGTTATCCCATCTTGCTTGACGAGAGCTGGAGTGTTGCATTGATCAGTTAGCGAAGCATTTGTGCCGTTGTGTCTGATGGCATACCAACAATATACTTAGTACAGATTGACAATTTGTTCAGGCATAGTTACTGCATAGCACCATGCGACCACATAATGTATATAGGAAATGTTCGTATATATAACACAAGTTGACAGCTGTACAATGCCACATGGGGGGTGCTGTTTGGAATGGATCTGGTGTATGCCCTGAATGCAACCAATGGCACACAGCTATGTAGCTACATGCTCTGTGCATACACCAGCACGATCCAATGTAGATAGCTAACCAACACTTTTCAACCCCACAGCTCCATTAGTGCATGCAGTTAATTAAGGGTGTGTGGCCCTCTTGTACAGTGACATACACTGAAGTTTACAGTGGGAGTTGCATCAGCACCGCATAGTGCCAAGTGCACAGCACACATGGGCCATTACATACAAATTACCTGGCTATGTATAATTCATCAAGATGTACGATATAAGCAGTTCAGCTATATATGCAACACATAAAATGTTAGCTAAAGGTCACATATTAGTTTAGATATCCCAGACCTTTCCTTCTGACTGAAGTATGTTGTGCTGGTTTCAGCCATGTGTGGTACATGTTGTCAGATAGACACCTTGTGCTATATCCTTCATAGGGAGTTGGGGTGTGGTGCCTAATAGGTCACTTGCTAGTCTTCAGATCAAAGGTATGCATGAGAGCATGCTTCAAACACTTGAAGCATGTGTCACATAGCAAAGGGAGCAGTAGAACCTAGCATTTGTGCAGCTTTCAAATGTTATTCCTAGTGGGTAATTCAAGCCATCCAATGGGTGATGATCATGCTTCGGCTGCCTTTTGTTGGCAATTTGAAAGCCTTCCCTTTGAAACACCGTTTCCTCCATTTGTCCACAAACATACATCATTTGCAGCTGCCCATGCTCCTGCAGCGCGCTTTAATGAACTGAGACCAATGAATTGTATTAACCTACTAATGAATATCGTTAAAGGTCAATGAATTTTCTTCGTTCGGTTGCTGCGATAACCCATATTGCACCTCCCGTGGATTGTGCCCACACAGTGCGCCTCTTTGAAGATCGAATCCCCACCCAGTGTCCAAGTTTGCACAGGAACCACATACTGCAAGTCCCCCTACGCCAAGTACAAAGTGTTGCTTGCCGTTGCCGCCCTCCAGAGCCCAGGTAGGTGAGCGCGTTTATCTGGCGCGAGTGTTGCTAGAGCTTTATCGCGTTGCTACCGAAGGAAGCCACACCATAGGTTAGTAGCGGTGAGCGTAGCCCGCCGTTTGCAACAGCTCTGAAAATCCTCTTTCAAGTCCATCTAAGCGCGAAGGTGTTGACGGAGAAGGGCTCACCTTGACCAATTTAGCTGTGCGGAGGAATTCGAAGAAGCGCGAGGCTTTCAGAGGAATAGAAACATTTACTTCCTAAGCAATCTTGTATGTCACAACGAGTATATACCTGATGTGTTTGGAAGCTGCAATTCTACTCCTGTGTCATGTGACCCCCCCCCCCCCCCTTCTTCCCCGCAGAGTTTTGGCCGTTACAGCGGATCCAGCCAACAATGACCTCCTTCCATCCTACAAACGCCAGTAGCAGCGTGTCGGAGAAGGACATTTACCGGATTCAGGTGTCCCTCGCCAGCATGAAGACCTCGGTCCGCGTCGTGCCGACCTACGCCAGGGTGTTCGTGTTGGAGGAGCGATTCGAGGTGCCTCAGAATGTGGGACAGCAGTCGGGCACAGAACAGCCCCTTCCCGTTCGGCACACACACGAATGGAAGCTCGTGTGTACTGGCATTCCTTGCGTCCTCACAGATCGCCAGTCACCTCATGCCACCTCGCCATTCGCGGTCAAGGTGGCTGTAGCGGAGGCAGAGAGCGGGCTGGCCACGTGGGACTGCGCAGTGGAGCCCTCTTCAGACTACCGTGCAACTCAGAGCAACTTCCACACATTTCGGAGTGTGACCCACTCGATGTACGGGATACAGTTCCTGTGTGAAACACAGGCGCAGTCAATGTTTGCGTACATCACGGAACTCCTGTCATCTGATCTGCACCTGTCACGACACGCCGGTGCTCTGTGGTACTTGGACGGAGAGGGAGCTGAGAAGGAGAAGGAAGAGCGGAAGAAGCACAGATCCTTCTCGGTGTCAAAGAAGGACATTTCAAAGCCGTGTAACTTTGTCCATCTGGCTGGCATCACAAGCAAGCGGACAACGACCTGCGAGAAGGAGCTGACAGGGACCATGCGGCGGATGAAGGAGCGATCCATGTCCCTGGGCAACCTCCACTATGAGGAGCCTCAGAAAACCACCCCAAAGGTTAGCAAAAAGTTCTCCTTCCGCAAGTCAAAACGGAAGAGCAGCAAAACAGACTCTCCGCAAGTGGGCATTCCTTTTGCAACTCAGACCAATGGCGCCCCGGTTGCACCCACCTCTGTCCATGAGTACTCCACGTTCAGGGCCAGGTCTGCCTCTGATGTGCCAAAGGTCGGACTGACTAAGCAACCTTACTCCACTGCCAGCTTGGGGTTTGAGCCATCGGTTGAGTCTGAGATTGACACAATGTTCACAAAGAAGCGTTTGGAACTTGGCTCGCAGCCAGTCAAGGCTACTGTACCAGAGTATGTGCTTCAGACCAATAGCTCCTTTCGTCCAACAGCCAGCATTGGTGGTGGTGGTGGTAGCTCTAAGTCAGTTTCACCCACAGACGGCCCACCAACCACAGCCAATAGGACCTCTGCTTCCCAGATCCCAACATTTTCCACTGCAGCCTTTGCTAGAGGCTACAACCCTCTCCCTAGCAAGTTTGCTCCCATGTACTCCTCCACCGCGAGTCTCACATCCGAAGGAAAACCAAAACGCCGACGAGACTCTAATAGAGCACGTGTGTCCATCTCCGATAGCACGAGCAACCTTTCCTCTGCATATGGTCTAGATGAAGACGAAGAGGAGTCACCTTTCCTTGTGGAACGCTATGCTCAGCAAGGCCCGGAGACATCTGTTGAGGCATCACTTGTCCCAATAATGGACCCAGACGAGTACTGCAATGAGGTGGGCAAGAGGGGGCTGCGTGCCACCACCGGACCGTACAGCTACTCCACATACTCTCGGAACATGGCCAAACAGAGGGAGTCGGCACAAGGTGTGCTGAGACGACCGGCTTCAAGTGTCTCAGTGAATTCAAGTTCTCCCATTCGAAGGTCATCCTCAGGGCAGCTCACTGGTGGTGGTGGTGTCCAAGCTGCTCGACCGCCCTCCCCTTCCGGCTCCTCCCATTCGTCTGGTAGTAAAAAGACCGACACCTCAGCATACCCGTCAGACTCCACTGGCCAAAGACAGAGCCTCACAGACACTGCCCAACTGGTCTCCCAGTACACTGAGCGCATGTCTGAGGCGCTCCAAATGTTTGACAATCTGGTTCTCACCGGGCTGGATTATGGGGGAAACCCCCCATCTAGTACAAGACTGTCCTCTTCCGACGACGTGCGTTATGGTACCCTTAGCTCAGAGGTTTGAGGTACGAGCGTTTAGCACACAATGAGTGGCTGGTTCACTGAGTCTGTGTGCGTGTGCTTGTAACTTGAGATGGGCAGAGTCATGCAGAACACATTCACTCTGTGTATATATGACTTGGTTTCATATAGACTCCATATTTGTATGTTTGCAATTGCAATCATAATATTACAAAACAATGCATGTTTAATGTATAATTTATTGTAGTTGGACTGTGCATGATGTGATATGACAGTTCTTGGGGAATGCTTCGTTCCTATAATTATATGTACATTAGTGAATGTGGAGAGTGATCAATGAACGCTTCCCCCTCAGGGTGAATGCTAGGCTGCATCATCCGTCCGTACTCACTTCATGTCGGTGACCCAGTTAGACTGCGAACTGTTATGTTAAGTCACCGTTATTGCCGTTCACTGGGTATATTAATTATTGATTGGAGAAGTGAGAATGATTGATTGAAGTACTTATCAGCTACTGGCTTATGTGACGTCTTGGAATGCACCAGGTCACTTTGATCTGGTGCACAAAGGAGGTGAGAACCAAATAACACATGAAAGGTGGTATGCGTGCATCATGCCACAGACCTGCAGCCCTAGTGGAGGAGGAGCTGCAAACATTGAAGAAGTCTCATTTATGGTTTCTTGTCCGATTTGCTGCACACTGCAATCGCTTGTGTGATTATGGTATTGGAATGGTTCACAGGAATTCTGATGGCATGAGACCACCATTCCATGGAATGGTACAATGTGAGTGATTGGAATGGGACAAAAACCTTGAAACACCTGTGTACATTATATGCATTCACCCTGCAGCCACTCGTGGGGAGGGGAGCACATTCAGTGCCTAAGCTGTTGCATTGTATGCCAACTTGCTAGTGTGGCTCTGTAAGCGGCTTGGTAGCAGCTTAACATTTATGGCACATTAGCTGGCTTGGCACCAATGTGAACTAGAAGGAGTAGCTTGTGACGAGAAGTACCTGTTGCCTCTCACTTTGATGAGTCTGTTCTGTGATCCCATTGACTCTCCTTAGCTAGTTGGCATCGCACAAGAGTTGCCAGAGCTATGGCGCTCAAGGCCATGCAAGATGAAAGACAGTGTAGTGTGTGTTCTCTCGGTTGCATGTATGCAGTGAATGTACACTCCTCCGTGGATTTATTCAGCCATGATCCCTCTAATGGTCGGCGCCCTTCGGCGGACGCCGGCGCCCAGGGCAACAGAGAGAGGGCGTTGACCTAATACACCTGATGACCTGACGGTAGACATGGTGGGCTGACGGGATCACGTGCGCCCCTTTGAAAGATGGCGGATAGGGGTCATCTTCGAACGATGTCGTCGGGCGGAGGCTCTCCTGCCACGAGGAAGAAGAAGAAGGCCAGGGGAGACTTAAATGTAATAGACTGTAAATGGATTGAGCATCATGTATGCGTGTGCAGTGTTGTCACTGGACGCTGACGCTGTTTCTGCAGGTAGCATCACCAGCGGAGTTCGTGCACAGATTTGGAGGTCGAAGGGTGATTGAGCGGGTCCTCGTAGCTAACAATGGAATTGCAGCAGTGAAGTGCATTCGCTCCATCAGACGCTGGGCTTACGAGGTGTTCAACAATGACCGGGCGATCAAGTTCTTTGTCATGGTCACTCCTGAAGACATGCAGGCGAACGCGGAGTACATTAAACTAGCAGACAGCATCATTCCCGTCCCGGGGGGGTCCAACAACCACAACTACGCCAACTGTGACCTCATCTTGGATGTCGCAAAGCGGAGCAATGTGCAGGTGAGTCCCACCCCTCCCCCTTCCCTCCCCTTCTCCCGGCAACATCCACTCCATGCCTTCCCGACTATCATGTCCGATCAGGCGCATAGTACCCAATATATCATGTGTCGCCATGTTCAAAACCTAACCCTAACCCTTAACCTAGCACCACGTGAGGTGAGGTCCACTGTATGCTGTACACCAAGTGCTGTTCCAGATAATGCACTGACCAGTCTTGTCTATCTGAAACTGATACTGAGCACTTGTAGTCGATATCTGTGTATATGTACGTATGTACGTATGTATGTATGTACGTATGTATGTATGTATGTGTGTATGTATGTAAGCATGTTTGACTGTGTGTATTACATCTGTACATACATACGTATGTACAGATGTGGTAACGTCCAGTTGCATGTGAGGTGAATTAGGAATGCATTAAGCTCTTGTTGTGGTGAATGGTGCACCAGGTTGTGGCTAGTGGACAAGCTGGTGACATGTGTTGCTATGGTAACTGATTGACACAACTACAGATGACAAAGACTTTAGAGCCACCCATGCAATCCATTGATAACACTGTTGCTGCAGCGGCTGGTTGGGGAGGGGGTTAATGGTGTTTGAATAGACAATCAGGTGACAGGCACATTGAGGGTGTGGGGTGTAAGCACTTAATGGCTAACGCCATAGATTGTGAGCTTGGATGAGCTTGAACAGATAACTGGAGTTGGATCAGTTGTTTCACACCAATCACTCCAATTCTCATTGGTCCACTGTATCTGTCCAATGCAATGCCTATCCTCTGGGTGATGTGAGCAACTGTAAATGGACAAGATACTGCAGTGATCATTTGCCAAGGCAGGAGCTATACATGTAGCCCCTCCTCCCCCTATTATACATGTAGCCCTCCTCCCCCCTATATACATGTAGCCCTCCTCCCCCCTATTATACATGTAGCCCCTCCTCCCCCCTATATACATGTAGCCCCTCCTCCCCCCTATATACATGTAGCCCCTCCTCCTCCCCCCTATATACATGTAGCCCCTACCTTCACGCTGCTATATCCTTCACAAATGTGCAGTAACAGCAAGGTGCGAGGTAGGGGCTGGCACACAAGACCACCTACGTATGTACTATCTACCTACCTATCTATCCACCTACTACTTATATGTACTACAATGTGTGTTAACTGTAGTGCTGTCTGTAGGGAGAGTTAGGGCTAGGGTCAAGCTGTCAGAGCGTACTGCTAGTGTTCTCTTGGCCGCCCCTGTTGAGGTGACGGGTGGCCATGTGCTGCAGTGGTAGTCTCCTGTCAGCAGTCTCCCAAGCTCTGCAGCCTTATCCCTGATATTAACGCTGTTTGTCACTGAACGTTGAACACTGATTCTTTTAACCACTCTTCTGTCTGTCCATTGAGTTTGCTTGTTCAGAACTAGCATAATGTTATTACAGGAGTTGTTCACAAGTAATTATATTACAATGATGTTACAAGGGCTCACTGCTATATCAAAATCCTTTAGATAGCTAGCAATTGTCAGTGAATGATGTAGTATAAATATAGAGAACACTGTCTAACAGTCTAACAGCTGAAGAGGCCTCCGAGGCCGAAACACTCTGCGTTCTATCTGCCTAGTGTCTATCTATACTAGCATGTTACGTAGCTACAGTACATGATAGGCTCAAAGTTCTTGCAATAATTAAATTCTGCTTACCCTTTTTCTCAGGCGGTGTGGGCGGGGTGGGGACACGCCTCAGAGAACCCCCGCCTCCCGGACCTCCTCAGCAATAATGGCATCGCTTTCCTTGGTCCCCCGACGGAGGCCATGTGGTCTCTAGGCGACAAGATCGCCTCCTCCATTGTGGCCCAGTCAGCCAACGTGCCCACGCTGCCATGGAGTGGCTCCGAGCTCAAGGTACAGTGGTCGGACTCAGGGAAGACAGTTCGAGTCCCAATGGAGATTTACCGGAAGGGCTGCGTAGAGAACGCACAGCATGGTTTGGAGGTGGGTGGTGGCTGGGGTTCCTGTATTGACGGACGTATCTGTTGCAGTGATTGTGGGTGGGGAAGGGGTGGGTAGAGTTTGTCTGTAGCTGACAACACTGTTCTAGTGCACTCGTCAATCACTTACTCATCCTCGTCACCCCTCACACTTCATTGCATACCTTAATGTATGTATTGCGTATACAGCAGAATCTCTCTATAGCGGACACCATCGGGACCCAGCTGGCTGTCCTGTATAGAGAGGTATCCCTAATTCAGAGGTAGATTTGTACACAGCTCTGTGTGGTTGGGACTGTGGACAGTGTCCTCATTAGAGAAGTGTCCATTATTCAGATTTCAGAGTGTCCTTTATAGAATGGTCCCACTGTATGTGTACCTTAATTCCACCCACCCGTTCATCTACACTCTCCTCCCCCTCCCCCTCCCCCTCCCCCTCCCCCATGCAGGTAGCAGCCAAGATTGGCTATCCTGTCATGATCAAGGCCAGTGAGGGCGGAGGAGGGAAGGGGATTCGCAAGGCACGCAGTGCAGAGGAGTTCCCCTCCTTGTTCAACCAGGTGCAAGCTGAAGTCCCAGGCTCTCCTGTCTTCATCATGAAGCTGGCCCACAAGTGAGCTTGAAGCCAAAATTGCGGTTGTGGTAATTTATGTCTGTGTATCTATGCATGTGTGCAGGTGTCTCTACACTGCTGTGCATTTATGTGTGCGTATTATTGCTCCAATTAGTGCCCGCCATGTGGAAGTGCAGGTCATAGCTGACGAGTATGGAAACGCTATTTCCTTATTTGGAAGAGATTGCTCTGTGCAGCGACGCCATCAGAAGATCATTGAAGAGGCTCCAGTTACCGTGGCAACCCCAGACACTCTCCACGAGATGGAAGAGGCTGCAGTGCGTCTGGCCAAGATGGTGGGCTACGTCAGTGCGGGCACGGTGGAGTACCTGTACATGGAGGACTCGGGGTTTTACTTCCTGGAGCTCAACCCGAGGCTGCAGGTGAGGAAGCCTCACTGTACTCGGGTGTGCTCCTGTCCGTCCACCCTGGGGCACTGGTTCACTCACGCCACATACTGTGGTCGTCTCTCATTACATGCCCTCACTTGTGTCTTATGGCTTCTCCCTTACCATACCCATCTGGGCCTCCCTCCAACCCCACCCTCCTGCCCCACCCTCCTACCCCTTCCTCCTGCCCCACCCTCCTGCCCCACCCTCCAACCCCACCCTCCTGCCCCTCTCTCCAACTCCACCCATGTATTAACATGCTCATATCTGACATCTAATCTCCTTCCTACCTTACCAACTTGCCCCTCTCTCCAACTCCACCCACTTGCCCCTCCCTCCTGCCCCACCCACTTGCTCCACCCACTTGCCCCACCCTCCTGCCCCACCCCTCCTGTAGGTGGAGCACCCCTGCACCGAGATGGTGGCAGACGTCAACCTGCCAGCTCTGCAGCTGCAGGTGGCCATGGGGCTGAAGTTGCACCGGATCAAGGACATACGGCGCATGTACAAGGAGGACCTCTGGGGGGATTCCCCTATCAACTATGAGACGTTAGTTGCTGTGGGGGGATTCCCCAGTGGCTATATAATTGATTAATCTCTGCATTCTGTGCAAGTGCAATAGAGAGTGGCGTAATGGTGTGTAGTGGCCACGTGGTGTGCATGTGCTGAAGGGTTTAGTGCGCGTCCTCTCTTGTGTGTCTGCAGTTTGGACACCCTGAGGACACCCAATGGTCACGTCATTGCCTGCAGAATTACAGCGGAGAACCCAGATGAGGTGTGTGTGTGTGTGTGGTGTGTGTGTGCGTGTGTGACTTGAGTATTCCCACTCCCAATTCGCCAGGGGTTCCAACCCAGTGGTGGGACAGTGCAGGAGTTGAACTTCCGTTCCAGCCGCAACGTCTGGGGCTACTTCAGTGTGACAGCAGCCGGTGGCCTGCATGAGTTTGCTGACTCACAGTTTGGACACATCTTTGCCTGGGGAGAGAGCAGGATGATTGCTAGGAAGTGAGTGGGTGGGAAGGGGGTAGAGGGGTGGGGGTGGGGGGAAGGGGAAGGGAAAGGGGGGAGAGGGAGAAGGGTGGAAGAGGGGAGAGGGGTGGGGGAGGGGTGTGAGTGAGGATGTGTGGGTGTGAGGGAGAAGGGTACAGTGTGGGACATGCAAGTTTGTATTTGTCTCAGCAATGTGCCTAATGTGCATGTCCAGGAACATGGTGTATGCTTTGAAAGAGGTGTCAATCCGAGGGGACTTCCGCACCACCCTGGAGTATCTCATCACCCTGATGGAGACTGGCGACTTCGAGGCCAACCAGTTTGACACCGGCTGGTTGGACAAGCTCATTGCCGACAAAGTCAAGGTGATAGTGCTTGGCTGTGAGCAGAAAGAGATGTGGTGTGGGGATTGGGTGTGCTGTTGGTGAATGTCTGTCCTCTCTCTCCCTCCAGTCTGAGCGCCCGGACACAATCACTGGTGTCATCTGCGGGTCTCTGTGCATTGCAGACGAGGCCATTAGGAAGAGATTTGCAGACTACCAGGCCTACTTGGAGAGGTGCGCGTTGAGTATGTGTCTGTAAGGAGTCTTTCTGTATGTTGGGTACATGTATATAATATAGAGTATTTACACATGTGTATCTATGTATGTGTATACGTGTTGTTTTGTC
>OX465039.1:706042-730323 GCA_949841015.1 Aplysina aerophoba
CCCTGCTCTTTGTTACATCAGCCTGGCTGGTTGTGCAGTAAGGGGTTGTGCAGTTGTGGTGGTAGTTGGTTAACGTTTTTGCCGGATTGGGTGCTGAGTGAGGTGGTGTGGAGGTGTGTGTGTACGCACGTTTGCTACCCATCCCTCCCCTGCCCTGCCTGCTGTGACCACCAGTACAGAGAGGACCAGATCTACCGGCACCTTGAGCCGGCCCTTGCCTTCCAACTGGAGATCAACAGACTGAAGAACTTTGACATTCAACTCATCCCCACGCAGAACATGAAGATGCACTTGTACTACGCAACTGCCAAGGTGTGAGGGGAGGGGAAGGGTGTGAGGAAGGGGGGAGGGGTGTGTGGGGAATTGGGTGAGGGGAGGGAAGACAGGGAGGGGAGGGGTCTGAGGGGGAAGGTAGGGAGAGAAGGGGGTGTGAGGGGAGGGATGTGAGGGTAGGGGGAGGAAAGGGGAGGGTGGGTGAGAGGATTGGGTGAGGGGTGGGTGTGAGGGTATTGGGGAAGGGAGGGGGGTGCTGCGGGAGGGTGAGAGGAGAGGGGTGGAATGAGAGTGGGAGGTGAGGGGTGAGAGCAGATTGGGTGAGGGGAGGGGTGAGAGGGGATTGGGTGAGGGAGAGGGGTGCAGGGAAAGAGAGAGTAAAATGTGATTGGAATGGGAGGAAAGAGGGTGTGTTGTGTGGCTGGAAGTTGTGAAGGTGGAGTGATGTTGCTGTTGGAGGGCTGGGGAGGGAGAGGCTGGTGGCACAGTCTGTTGTATGCAATGTTCACCGTATTGACAGCTGGTTCAACTTGTTCTGACAGGTTGAGGCTGGTCAAGAGGTGATAGACAAGCGTCTGTTCATCCGTACGCTGGTCCGTCACTCTGACCTGGTGACTCGGGAGGCCTCCTTTGAATACATGGAGATTGAAGGTGAACGGGTGTTCCTCGAATGCCTCCAGCAGCTGGAGGTTGCCTTTGCTAACCCAGAGGTGAGACGGAGCGAAGTATGTGCGTACATACATACATACGTACGTACATATGTACGTATGTACATATGTATGTAGATACAGAAGCAACGTCAGCACCACCCAAGGCATTGAGCCTTGGTTCTCATACTGTGATGTCAGGTTGTTTCTTGTCTGGCTACTATTGCTATGGTGACCATTTGAACCCTTTTCTTGCTCCTCCAGTGGCGTCAAACTGACTTCAATCACATCTTCCTCAACTTTGGACCTCCAGTCATCATGGAACCGCATAAGGTATGTGCATGTGTGTGTGCATTGTGGGTGCATGTGTTTGTGTGTGTGTGTGCATATAGCATTGAGCACTTTGTGTCATGTGATGATCACATGACTATGATTTGTTATATCTGGAGTCCTGCCCTGTCATGTGACAGCATGTGACCAAAGGCAGGGGAATAAAGTTGTACATGGTGTCACCTACACACCTTGAAACCCAAAATTGTGTTTGTTCAGTATTATTCCACCCCCCCCCCCCTCCTCCCCCCCCCCTTCCCTGTCCCTCCCACCCCGTCGTCAGATTGAGGAGAAGATGCGTTCCCTTGTGATTCAGCACGGCATCAGGCTGCTCAAGCTGAGGTGCTTCGAGGCTGAAATCAAAGCTCGCATCAGGTGGGTGTTGTGAAGTGAAGGAGGGGTTACCATGACAATGAAATGGGACAACTGCCAGTTACCTACTATGGCAACTGTTACTATGGCAACACATTTTTCTCCTCCGTTAGACTGGTGTCTGGCGGCAACATCCAGCACGTGCGTGTGTGCATGACAGGAGACGCCAACCTGGACTTACAGGTGTACATATACCGAGAGGTGGAGGACCCTCGGACTGGGGAGGTGGGTGGGGGAGTCCCCTTAGCAGGAGCGATGGGGAGGTGGGTGGGGGAGTCCCCTTAGCAGGAGAGATGGGGAGGTGGTGGGGGAGTCCCCTTAGCAGGAGAGATGGGGAGGTGGTGGGGCAGGAGTGGAGTGGGCTTCATGATGTAGTGTGCTATAGTGTGAGTTGCAATGTAATCCCATTCAAAGTGGAGTGGAGCCTGCCTCTACCGTTCTAGTTAGTATCTTTGATCTTTGTAATAGGATCTTTGATCTTTGTAATAGGATCTTTGATCTTTGTGGTAGGATCTTTGATCTTTGTGGTAGGATCTTTGATGTACTACTGTATGTGTGTTGTTCACTGGAGATCAAAGGAGGAGGGGAGGAGAGGGGAGGGGATGGGAGGGGAAGGGAGGGGAGGGGATGGGAGGGGAAGGGAGGGGATGGGAGGGGAAGGGAGGGGATGGGAGGGGAAGGGAGGGGAGGGGAGGGGAGGGGAGGGGAAAGGTGCAGAGTTAATTTGTCCAGCTAAGAACACAACATTCCTAGTGCCGAGCAGTGGTGGAGCCGAGGTCACATGACCATCACGATCAGTACTGATGAGCATGTATGTACAACCTTCTGTCCATGTCCCATTGTGCACATATGAACGAAGACTGCACGAGACTGTGGCATTCTGGTGAGTGGTGTATGGGAACTCATTACGCCCCCCCTCCCCTCCCCTCCCCCTCCCCTCCCATTGACCAGGTGGTGTTTGAGTCCTTTGGCTCCTCAGGTACGGGCCCCCTCCATGGTCTGAAGGTGGTCACTCCCTACGTGACCAAGGACCAGCTGCACCAGAAGAGGTACAAGGCGCAGCTCAACGAGACCACCTACGTCTATGACTTCCCAGAGCTGTTCAAGAAGGTGGGAGAGCTGGCACGCGTGTGTGTGCTGGTGTGTGTGTGCTGGTGTGTGTGTGCTGGTGTGTGTGTGCTGGTGTGTGTGCCAGTGTGTGTGCTGGTGTGTGTGCTGGCGTGTGTGTGCTGGCATGTGTGTGCTGGTGTGTGTGCTGGCATGTGTGTGCTGGTGTGTGTGTGCTGGCATGTGTGTGCTAGCGTGTGTGCTGGTGTGTGTGTGTGCTGGTGTGTAGTGTGTTTGTACCTATGTACACGTGCATACGTACGTATGTGTGTATGTATGTGTTTTGAGACGTAGAAGACAAGTCTAACACATAATGATGTGATCTTCCAGTATTTGCTCTACAACCATCAATTGCCATAAACTGTGGATGTGTGCGCGCGCGCGTGTGTGTGTGTGTGTGTGTGTGAGAGAGAGAGAGAGAGTGGGGGGGAGTGTGTGAAGGGGAGTGCCCCAGGCTGGTGCTGCCACATCCCTTGCTGCCCCTCCTCCTCACTAGGCTCTGCTGAAGCAGTGGGAAGAGCATGTACAGGCAACAAGTGAAGAACTGCCCTCAAAAGACAAACTGGTAAGAGCTGGATTAGAGAGATGGTCTCTAAGCAGCTCACTCTCAGTGGGGGTTGAGGGGAGGAGGTTTCTGATGAGTGTCAGTGCTAACCCCTGCTTTTTCATGTGTACACAATACACACACACAAACACACACACACACACACACACACACACACACACACACACACACACACACACACACGTGTGCACACATGCACTCACACACACACACTCACAGCTGGCAGCAACTGAGTTGGTTGTCAATGACGATGGTGAGATCAGAGAAGCCAACAGGATTCCAGGAGAGAATGAAGTGAGATAGTGAACACATGTGTCTAAATCACCACCGTCAAGCTTGTCATTTGTATCAACGTTCGTGTGTAGGTCGGTATGGTAGCGTGGAGGATGACCCTCACGACTCCACAGTACCCTGATGGCCGGGACATCTACGTCATTGCCAATGATATCACCCACGAGATTGGGTCATTTGGTCCAAAGGAGGACCTGCTGTTCAAAGTTAGTGCTAGTCATGTGACTTGATCATGTGACCTTACATCTGATGTCATGTGACTGTCATGTGAGCCTGTGTCTGCTGTGTGCATTGATAGGAGGTGTCAGAGCTGTCCCGCAAGCAGGATGCCCCGAGGGTGTACATTGCAGCCAACAGTGGAGCCAGGATTGGGCTGGCACAGGAGCTCAAGGCGCTCTTCAAGGTGGCTTGGGTGGACCCATCGGCACCTGACAAGGTGAGGCTGCTCCCAGTAGCCTTGGGCTATTACATAACTGGGGAGCGACAATTGGTGAAAATAATTGGTCATTTGTAGAGGGTTGGTTACTATTTTTGTGCGTCTAATTCGTGCGTTGTTGCTTATAATGCAAGGACCCATTTTTCTGTCTCCTGCTCCTCCCCCCTCCCCTCCCTCTCCCCTCCCCTCTCCTCCCCTCCCCTCCCCTCTCCTCCCCTCCCCTCCCCTCTCCTTTCAACTCATTAGGGGTTCAAGTACCTCTACTTGACCTCTGCTGACTTGCGGAAGGTCAACATTGGTGACAACTGTTACGTCAAGACAGAGTTGATTGAGGATGAGGGGGAGTCCCGTTACAAGATAGTCGACATCATCGGTAAGGGGGCTTTCCCATTGTGTTCAGCACTGTTCACATACCCGCAGTGTAGGTCACGCTGACGAATTCCCAGTGCTACTATCATTCAGGTCGGCAAGATGGAATTGGAGTTGAAAACCTGAGGGGCTCTGGGATGATTGCAGGGGAAACCTCAAGAGCATATCAAGAGATCTTCACCATTAACCTGGTATGTCCTCACTTCTCTTCCCCCCCCCCTCTTGCTTCTCACCTTTCTCTGTCATCCCCTCTCCTCCTCTTCCCTCCTGCCCCTCCCCTCCCTCTCCCCTCCTGCCCCTCCTCCTGCCCCTCCCCCTCCAGGTCACCTGCCGTGCAGTTGGTATTGGTGCCTACCTGGTTAGGCTCGGTCAGCGTGTTGTCCAAGTTGACAACTCCCACATCATCCTGACTGGTGCCAGTGCACTCAATAAAGTCCTCGGACGAGAGGTACGTCACACGTGTGGGTCAGTGTGTGTGTGGGCAGGGCGTGTACATGCATGTGTGTAAGTCGTGTATGTGTGTGTGGGTCAGTGTGCGGTGGGGCAGGATTGTGTGTGTGTGTGGGTCAGTGTGTGGTGGGGCGGGGTCGTGTATGTGTGTGTGGGTCAGTGTGTGGTGGGGCGAGGTCGTGTATGTGTGTGTGGGTCAGTGTGCGGTGGGGCGGGGTCGTGTATGTGTGTGTGGGTCAGTGTGTGGTGGGGCGGGGTCGTGTATGTGTGTGTGGGTCAGTGTGCGGTGGGGCGGGGTCGTGTATGTGTGTGTGGGTCAGTGTGTGGTGGGGCGGGGTCGTGTATGTGTGTGTGGGTCAGTGTGCGGTGGGGCGGGGTCGTGTATGTGTGTGTGGGTCAGTGTGTGGTGGGGCGGGGTCGTGTATGTGTGTGTGGGTCAGTGTGTGGTGGGGCGGGGTCGTGTATGTGTGTGTGGGGCAGTGTGCGGTGGGGCAGGGTTGTGTATGTGTGTGTGGGGCAGTGTGCGGTGGGGCGGGGTCGTGTGCTGAATGGCGTTGGTGTTGGTGAGGTGTACAGTGTGTGTTCATGAGTGGGTTATTGTGCATGCCATGACCATTTAGTAGGTTACTGGTTTCCATGCCCCACCCCTGCAGGTGTACAACAGCAATGCCCAACTGGGCGGAGTCCAGATAATGTTCTACAACGGCGTGAGCCACCTCACGGCTCCCTCAGACTTTGAAGGTGTCCGCAGAATCGTCGAGTGGCTGGCCTTTGTCCCAAACTACCACGGCGCTGTGCTCCCCATCGCCATGCCAACGGACCCTGTTGACAGGGCAGTGCAGTACATGCCAACAAAGGCTCCATATGACCCGAGATGGATGATTGCTGGCTACCAAGGTGACGGCGAATTTGAATCTGGGTTCTTTGACAAGGGAAGCTTCATGGAAGTGCAGAGCACTTGGGCACAGACTGTCGTGTGTGGGCGGGCACGCCTAGGGGGAATCCCCGTTGGGGTCATTGCCGTGGAAACACGGTCTGCTGAAGTGACCATTCCCGCTGACCCAGCCAATCCCGACACCGAGTCCCAGGTGATCTCTCAGGCTGGCCAAGTATGGTTTCCAGACTCCGCCTTCAAGACCGCTCAAGCCATTGCTGACATACACAGGGAGGGACTCCCCCTCATTATCTTCGCCAACTGGAGGGGATTCTCCGGAGGAATGAGAGGTGGGCTCATGGCCACATGGTTGTCTGTTCCTTCTCCCCTCCCTCTACCCCCATTCTGTTTTATCATCGTCACCCAACCGCATGCACACGGCATCCGAATCCCTCCCATTTACTGTCTCTCACCCTCTTCTCTTCGTTGTCCTTCTTCAATATTTCCTTCTTTCTCCTGTTCTGCCTCCTATCCCTTACCTCCCTTACCTCCCTTTCCCTCCACTTCTCTCCCCTCTCTTCCCTCCCTCCCCCTCCTCTCCCCTCCCTCTCCCTCCCCCTCCCCTCCCCTCCCTCTCCCTTCCCCTCCCCCTCCCCTCCCACCTCCCACCAGACATGTACTGTGAGGTCCTCAAGTACGGTGCCATGATTGTTGACGCGCTGGTAGCGTGCAAACAGCCTGTCCTTGTGTACCTCCCGCCCCACGGCGAGCTGAGGGGCGGGGCCTGGGTCGTCGTGGACCCCTCCATCAACCCAGACTACATGGAGATGTATGCCGACAAGGAGAGCAGGTGAGACTAGCCAATGAATATCATTATGAAGTTAATTTCTAGCCTGTTGTGTACTGAGTGTATAGTATTGTGCATGCACATAGGTTTATATGTATGTATGTGTTCTCATTTGTAACCCTATTTTTAACTTTTATAAATTCCCTGTCACTCTTTGCTTGAGATGCTTGAGCTTTGAACCCTCGATTCTTCTATTGGTATGGGCAGTGAATTGCTTCTCATACCATGTTACTAATGTCACCATGTCACTACACTGTCATGACGTCACTCCAACTGTGTATAGGGGTGGTGTACTGGAGCCAGAGGGGACGGTTGAAATCAAGTACAAACAGCGTGACATTGTCAAAACAATGGCCCGTCTAGACTCAGTCTACGCCACGCTGCTGGCCAAGAGCCGGCAGTCTGGGCTGACGAAGGACGAGAGGGACCTCGTTGACCGTCAGCTGAAGGCACGGGAGGACCTGCTCTCCCCGATGTACCATCAGGTGGCCGTTCAGTTTGCAGATCTTCACGACACGCCGGGGAGGATGCTGGAGAAGGGAGTCATCTCTGTGAGCAGGGGCTGGTAGTAGTGGCCCAGGGCCTTTATAAGGGTGCTGTAACATTGTATGCATGTTTCTTATGCTTAAAACTGCACAAAGAAATGCGTAATACTTTGACTGGGAAGCTGTTAGTATAGCTTATGTTAGAAGCCCCCTTCTTTGATGGGTGGCAACTCTAATAGCCCTGGGCTCTTGGTACTATTGTGTATGTGACCATCCCTGCCTGCACACACACAGGACATCCTTGAGTGGCGGAGCTCCCGCAAGTTCTTCTACTGGCGACTGAGGAGGCTGCTCTACAAACAGGAGGCCATTCAGAAGATCATGAATGTTGACCAGTGAGTGGGTGGGGTCAGGACAGGATTGCAGGGTGATCCCCACAGTGGTGTTTATACACATGAACAATTTATTATGGTAGTCGTAGTTTCAAAAGTGTGTGTAGACTGCATCTGGCTCATTATAACATTATTGGACAACACTACCTCTGTGCCCTCTGCCCCTTTGTCTACTTCTCCCTCCCTCCCTCCCATCTCGTCTTACCTCCCTCCCTCCCGTCTCCTCTTACCTCCCTCCCTCCCATCTCCTCTTACCTCCCTTCCTCCCATCTCCTCTTACCTCCCTTCCTCCCTACCCACACAGTTCTTTGTCATTTGGACAGGCAAGTGCGATGCTGAGAAGATGGTTTGCGGAAACCAAGGGAACCGTCAACGTGAGCTTTGAACCCTTGATTCTTCTATTGGCATGGGCAGTGAATTGCTTCTCATACCATGTTACTAATGTTACCATGTCACTACACTGTCGCTGGAGGGAGGGAGGGAGGTAAGAGTAGATGGGAGGGAGGGAGGTAAGAGGAGATGGGAGGGAGGGAGGTAAGAGGAGACGGGAGGGACTACACACATGACGGTCTGGCGTGAGCATTGTCACTGTCACATCACATGACGGTCTGGTGTGAGCACTGTCACATCACATTACGGTCTGGCTATATGCTTACTTCCTGTATTTGTTGTTGTTTGTTGTTTACAGGCCTACCTGTGGCATAACAATGAGGCAGTTGTGGACTGGCTCAAAGGAGAACTGGCCGAGGACGACCCGAGCAAGTCCGTCATTGCTCAGAACGTGGAGCTCATTCGGAGAGCCAGCGTGCTGCGGGAGGTGAAGAGGTGAGGGGAGGGGAGAGGCAGAGGGGAGGAGAGGGGTGAGGAGGGGAGAGGATGAGGGGAGGGGTGGGGAGAGGGTGAGGGGAGGGGAGGGGTGGTGAAGAGGGAGGGAGGGGTGAGGGAAGGTGAGGGGAGGTGAAGGAGTGGAGTGTACGTAGTGCTGGACCCCGGTGTACCTCCTCTGTGTTGTTGTATGCTGTTTATATGCAGTTCAATAAGGGTCCCATGCATGCATCATTGCATGGAAATGAATGCACATGCATATGTAAATGTGTGGATCCTCTGCTCCCTGCTATGTCAGGGGACTGTGGTGGTGTTGCACCAGTACAACCTCCACCCTTCCTCAATTCACACCACTACACTCTTTCTTGTACAGAGCTGTTGATTCAAAGCCAGACATCGCCATGGACGCCGTCATGCAGCTGATGGACCGGCTGAGCCCCGAGCAGCAACACGAGTGTCTGCAGCTGCTCAGCTCACGGGGCTTGTCACAGAAGCAGTTCTGAAGAGAGACAGTGTGTGCAGGTCTACTAGGAGATGGCGTGAGCCATTTGGAACATTTGTACTAGTTCTATCAGTGCAGAGTATTAATGTTACTATTAGCAAATTTATGTATTATACACAGATACTAACACAGTGATCTATACTATATGCATGCATATGTTATTTGTATAAATTTGTATTGCTATATGAACTGGCCATTGATTGTCTGGCAAGATAATACAACTATTTGCGTACATATGTATATTAATCTTACATGGAAAGAATGGCATGATTTATCACAGGAAACTCCACTAGATTGGGGAACTGTCCACGTGATTGGCTTTGCTGTGGACTGGTGCATGGAGGGTAGCAGGGAAACACTCCTTATCATATAGCTACAATCATATTGGTAATTAGGGGCTTCTGGATCTACGTACTTTACAGGTCATGCATACATAATTTACAGTGTCACTTCCATTCATGCCAGTAAGATTGAAAAGAGTTCAGAGTGTGAAGGGCTGTGGGATGATTGAAGGACACTTCAGGGGTTTTTGTATAATCACACCTCTACTTGACCCCTCTGCTGACTTGTAGCTAGAAGTTCTACATTAACCGATAACAGCTATTACTGTCAAGATGGAGTTGATTGAGGATGAAGGGGAGTCCATCATTGGTAGACGGCTTCTTTCATGGTATTTGGCACTGCTACACTGCACATCGTATGTACTCGATTCCCAGTGTTACTTCAATTCAGGTCAGCAAGATGGAATTGAAGTCGATAATCTTAAGGGATATCTGGGATGATCATGCACAAGGAAAACAGACTTCTACGTACCATTAACCTGGCAAAAGTCCTTACTCCTCTTCCATCCTCTTGCCATGCACAAAACAAGCCTCTGTTTATGCAGTATGTTTGTACACAACTGGTGGAAACTAAACATATAGTATACGTACATAGCTACAGCATGCAGACACAGAAAAGTATAGCTACAGCACAGAGAAATCAAATATTACAATTCAATATGAATAATATAAACAATCACCAAAACTAATGAATTTATATTGCATGTATGTAGGGAACTACATGCATTAAAATGTCCCCTTCAAACCACATACAGTATGTCATTATAATTAACGCAAAAATGCCTGCCTGTCAATGTACACAGGATACAATAGGGTATAAGCTCAAGGTGATGAACAGCCAACTGAATACGTACACCAAACGAAAGGGTGCTACATACTTCAAAGAATATAAATAATCCCTCTTCAAGTGATGAAACTCATGTGTGCGAGTTTACAAGTTTATCCTGTAAGTGTGTACAGGAACACCAAGCGGCCTCATTGTCTTGGACTGCAGTACACTTCAAGATCTGTAGCATCTTCTTCCTCACTCTGTCACATTCACTTGTCCCTGTCAGTGGGACTAATGTCAACATAATACAAATTGTAAACCACAGAAATGGCCGACGGCCCTCCCCTGGTGAAGTTGGTGATAGCGAAGTCACTACTGACTGCTACATCAGAGAAGAGAAGATGGAGGCTGTGGTCAAGTGCTTCCTCTGTTGATGTTCCAAGACTCTCTTCTGTTGGAATTGTAAGGGTCTCTTCCATTTGTACTCGAAAGGGTGCTTCTGTTGGTATTTCGAGTATCTCCTCCTGCAGCTCAAGAGGTACTTCTGCTGGTGTTTCGAGTGTCTCTTCTGCCTGCGCTTCATAAGGTACTTCTGTTGGTGTTTCAAGTGTCTCCTCTACCTGCGCTTCAAAAGGTACTTCTGTTGGTGTTTTGAGTGTCTCCTCTACCTGCGCTTCACGAGGCACTTCTGTTGGTGTTTTGAGTGTCTCCTCTACCTGCGCTTCACGAGGCACTTCTGCTGGTGTTTCGAGTGTCTTCTCTACCTGCGCTTCAAGAGGCACTTCTGCTGGTATTTCCAGTGTCTCCTCCTGCACTTCAAGGCTCTCATCTGCTGGTGTTTCGAGTATCTCCTCTACCTGTGCTTCAAAAGGTACTTCTGCTGGTGTTTCGAGTGTCTCCTCTGACTGCGCTTCAAGAGGCACTTCTGTTGGTGTTTTGAGTGTCTCCTCTACCTGCGCTTCAAGAGGGACTTCTGTTGGTGTTTCGAGTGTCTCCTCTGACTGCGCTTCAAGAGGCACTTCTGTTGGTGTTTTGAGTGTCTCCTCTGACTGCGCTTCAAGAGGCACTTCTGCTGGTATTTCCAGTGTCTCCTCTGACTGCGCTTCAAGAGGCACTTCTGTTGGTGTTTCGAGTGTCTCCTCTGACTGCGCTTCAAGAGGCACTTCTGTTGGTGTTTTGAGTGTCTCCTCTACCTGCGCTTCAAGAGCTGGTGTACTCTCCCCATCTTCATCTTCACTATATGACGAGGGTTTCTCATCTTCAGTAGCATCAGATTTGCTAGCTACCATATTTGCTGCAACGTAGCCAGTATCACTATCTTGGCAAACAGATTTTCTTGATTGTAGCAAGTGCTCAAAAGACACATGAGCTGTCAAGGTCTCTTGTTTTGCTTTTGCCATATCAGGCGGGTCCACTGCTCTCGGTGGAGTTGACTGAAGCAGTGCTGTTTGAGGTTTCCTGTAGCAGACAATGCACATTCTGTGATTATTCAGCAACAGCTTATAGTCAAACCGCTCTGCCACTCTGCACTGGGGTTACACATGCACTATGTGTAGTAAGAATAGGAGCATACATTCATTGTAGTTTACTGTAAGACAGGAACCAACAACAAATTCCATTTGGTATGTAATACAAGCACTGAGCTGCGTGCCCATAATATGTATATACGTACACCACAAGTGTACCAATATACATAATTGGGGTGAGCTTGAGCGAGCCCCACAGTTACGAGGAGTACAGGCCACGTAGGCCTTCGTCAACTGCATTGAGTTGACGAAGGCCTACGTGGCCAAAACATCCTGGAATCAGTTGTTATAGATCGATTGATTCTGCTATATATGTGTATGCTCATCAAGATCTATTCGCCAGTTGTCACAACGCAGCAATGAGCCTCAACAATATCATACTAAATGCTTTGGCCCTCTGCCTTTATTGTTCAGTCTGAAGTCTGTCAACCAGTTCTCGAGCAGTTTGGATCCCATGCAAAAGCATGCGCGTGTGCAACAATTGCAAAAGAAGGCACTTCCTCACGCTCACCCCACAACGCTTCACTTTCACTAGTAAACTTGGGGCAAGCCTCAGCGAGTCCCGCATTAATGAGTTGTATGGCTCCGGTTGCTATATATGTATGCATGTATGTCTATGTACATCTAACCGACTGCACGTCCATTTAGACCTCGGGGTTCCAAATTTATGTCGGGTACCAAAATGGTCGAGTACTAAAATGGCCGTCACTAGCTACATACGGCTCGAATATATGCCACGGACAGCTTCAAATGGGCAGGTATTCAAACAAAACGCATTGGTAGCTCCAAACTATCCTACAAACAATAATAGAGGCAGCGAAAGAGAGAATACTGGCAACTACTCTCCCTCCAAACTCAAAAATTTCACAAGACCCGAAAGAAGTCCACAGTCCACAGAGTCACATCCATAGCTGTTCTCTCTTACTTTCTCTTGCTTCTGTATCCAACTCATCTGCTCATCCCATAGCCATAGCTACACTGTATGTACTTCTTGCACACTCTCCTCTTCCTGTCGGCTTTGGCCTATTAGCCCCAATCCAGCCATCATACAACCAAGTGGACATTTCGCCCTTTTCAGCATCTAGATGTCACGCCACAGCACATATATATACAAGCATAGCCACATGTAAGCTTTTAGCTTACTCAAGCGTGCCCCACAATCCAAAGCATCTGTCTAGTATGTAATTACGGCTATAATATTATATATAGATGCATTCTTGTGGTACCACACTCCAAGGACCACCCCAGGGAGAAGACTAACATCAGTTTCTATGTCAAATCGACAAGTAGCATGACAGACAACATCTATATAAGTATGGTAAGCATTGTATGATTGACAATATGTCACTGTGTACTCTTCACACATACAGCTACCCTAGCCCTGTGTATTCCCAGGCAACTACCCTAGCCCTGTGTATTCCCAGGCAACTACCCTAGCCCTGTGTATTCCCAGGCAGCTACCCTAGTCCTGTGTGTTTTCGGGTAGCTACCCTAGCCCTGTGTATTCTCAGGAAGCTACCCTAGCCCTGTGTGTTCTCAGGCAACTACCCTAGCCCTGAGTGTTCTCAGGAAGCTACCCTAGCCCTGTGTGTTCTCAGGCAACTACCCTAGCCCTGAGTGTTCTTAGGAAGCTACCCTAGCCCTGTGTGTTATCAGGCAACTACTCTAGCCCTGAGTGTTCTCAGGAAGCTACCCTAGCCCTGTGTGTTTTCGGGTAGCTACCCTAGCCCTGTGTATTCTCAGGAAGCTACCCTAGTCCCGTGTGTTATCAGGCAACTACTCTAGCCCTGAGTGTTCTCAGGAAGCTACCCTAGTCCTGTGTGTTTTCGGGTAGCTACCCTAGCCCTGTGTGATCTCAGGAAGCTACCCTAGCCCTGTGTATTCCCAGGCAACTACCCTAGCCCTGTGTATTCTCAGGAAGCTACCCTAGCCCTGTGTGTTCTCAGGAAGCTACCCTAGCCCTGTGTGTTCTCAGGCAACTACCCTAGCCCTGAGTGTTCTCAGGAAGCTACCCTAGCCCTGTGTGTTCTCAGGCAACTACCCTAGCCCTGAGTGTTCTCAGGAAGCTACCCTAGCCCTGTGTGTTATCAGGCAACTACTCTAGCCCTGAGTGTTCTCAGGAAGCTACCCTAGTCCTGTGTGTTTTCGGGTAGCTACCCTAGCCCTGTGTATTCTCAGGAAGCTACCCTAGCCCTGTGTATTCCCAGGCAACTACCCTAGCCCTGTGTATTCTCAGGAAGCTACCCTAGCCCTGTGTGTTATCAGGCAACTACCCTAGCCCTGTGTATTCCCAGGCAACTACCCTAGCCCTGAGTGTTCTCGGGCAGCTACCCTAGCCCTGTGTGTTATCAGGCAACTACCCTAGCCCTGTGTATTCCCAGGCAACTACCCTAGCCCTGAGTGTTCTCGGGCAGCTACCCTAGCCCTGTGTGTTTTAGGAGGCCACTCCAACCACACTTTCCACAGTAACAGATACCTTCACCTTCTTTGAACTCTACTAATCGCAGTATAACTCATCATCATTGTTAATTATTACATAGACCTTATTTGGCACTATTCACATTGACTGGCTACACGGACACCCATTCCCTGTACGGTGACTCCAGTGTCAGATCAAGGCTAATTCGCATTGGAACCTGTTGTTTGTACCGCTACATCGAGATTCTACCAGAAAGTGTTTGATCTTTTTATCTGACAGTTGAAGCACACAGCGAGATTTCCCTTTTCTTCTCATATACAGTGAACCGCTATATCGACTATAATCCTACTACTATATTTTCTACCAATGCTTGAGTTTGACAAGGTAAGGTAACAGTCCTAATTTTGGACAAACTTCGATAGTCTGCCGCACTAATGTAAGGAACAGCTCGACATGCGAGGCAACATTATGCGTCTTTTCTGAGCTTCATTGTTTACGCAGATATTGCCCCAGGAGGTCTACCATCATGTACTTGCCAATCTCCGGCTACCGCGGGATACTTTAAACTGTGGCAACGGGCATGGACATGTCTAAAGGGAGGCTTACCTTAAATATGTTCCCATCTGTCCGCTTTGAAGCAATATGCGTCTAAATGCCCTTGGTCTTCCTAGTTGATCCTGTTTGGGGGACAGTTGAACCGCGGGAGCCCGTCGCCAAAGTTATGACAATTGGCGCGCTCAAGATAATGTATTTGATTGGTCACAAATGACGTCACGATTTCGACGAGCCATTACCATACATAGATAGACCTGAAATAGTAACAAAATGAAATCCTATAGACGCACTACTTACATAGTATCTATATCTATGCTGCCTGGTACAATGTTATGATCTCAGAATGTTATGGTTTGAAGAAAAAGGTAGTGATCGTGTACCATGCAATGTGTCCACTGATATTGAGAAAGTTCATAGGATTAGAAGTCTTGGTCCAGCAGCCAGCTGGACCAACTCTTCCGTTACTGGCTTCAAGTGGGATTGATGCTTCGATTTCAAATGATCTACCAGGCCTATTCATTGCAGAACGTGACCCTCGGATGCATGTGATGGAGGACCTGAGTAGCGAGAAGTCAACTGGCATCTGAACCAGCTCATGGTCTTGGAGTACGGCTGTGCCCTCTTCACTGACAGGAGTGAAGCTAGTCACTGGTATATTATTGTGGCAGCCTTGCTCATGCCTCCTGTTGCCGAGAAAACAAGCAGTGTAAAACAGCTATGCTCTACTTCTCTCACTCTTTCTTCGTAACTTCTCCTCTTCTCATTCTTGTGCTTCTTAGCTATATACTGTTTCTGGGATAGAGTTGGTATTGCTTGGTGCAAAAGGGTTTAAAACACTTGCATCAAAAATGTCTTTCACCCCAGAACCCTTGTGCTCGGATGTCGAGGCGTGCATCATCCTCAGTGTTGGCTGTCTTGTGTCTGAACCTTTTTCTGGAGAGTGGCATTAGAGATGGCTCCAAGGCAACATTATGGCACACTTCACTGAGGAGGCAGGCTGTTGTGTCTGATATCGTTGTGTCATAAGAATGGGAAGCCTCCATATGGACAGCTGAAGGCGTGCTCCACGGTAAAGCGCTTCCCACATGCACATTGAGATGGTACGTGCCTGGGGGTCCACCTGTAGTGCAAAGCTAGTGCATCCTGGAAGGCACCTTTATGGAAGCTAAACCCATATTCTGTCAGTGGCAACACACCCAGCCACTGGGATGCTCCCTTCTCACCACTGTAGGACATTGCTGTTTGCATTTCTACAGGTAGCTTTGCCCGAACTCTCTCTACGTCTTCCTTCTCCTGTTTGCGATGTTCTCTCAGAGCACACTTGTAGGGCCCCTGTAACTTCTTGAACAGCCATTCCGGTGACTGATTGCCTTGCCAGCAATTCTTCTCAGCACTTTTCCAATTCCAACTGGCCTCACCCCAGGGCACTTATCAAGTGCCACCAACCTATATGCTATAAAAGCTGTCAGTACAGCAGGGTCCACGTTCTGCTGACACAGGCGTCTTGTCATCGAGGCCACTGCTTCCAGAGTTCAACAGACTCCTTTTGGAATGATGACAGTAGCCGTCTCCATCCTGCAGCAACTATGCCAGATGGTCCAGCTGCACCTTCTGTCTTGGGAGTAATGGAATGGATGAGAGGGCCATCTATTCTCTCATACAATACTGGGTGGGGGCCTTGTGAAGGCACATCATCTACAATCACAGTGGAGGACTTGATAGGTTGGCCTTTTCGGGTGTTTCTCAAGCATAATTTCTTGCACTGTTTTATATTAGCTCCATTACAGGTCCCAGATGCTGGTACATGGCTGTCCAAATCAAGGTTCCAACTTTCCCTTGGGCTGCCAGCAGACGCAGAGCTTGTTTGCCTTTGCCTTCAAACATCAGTTTAGAGAATGAAGTGAGGGCTTCTCAGCTGGCTCAGGCATGAGAAAGGGTAGTTCTCGAATACCAGCTTCAAAACAGGGTGAAAGCCTTGAAAACATCAGTTTAGAGAATGGTTGCACCAAATGTACCTCTGATTTACGGCTGCAAGGACTATTTTGCAAGTGGTTATGAATGGTACAGCCTTCGTGAAGGAGACTGTCTAAGTCGCCATCCACCCATAACTTCAGTCGACGCTCAAGGCAACTGATGTGTTCTTTTACCTTGGAAGATCAGTGTGCTTCCTTCCATGTAAGTACGTACGAAGCGACTAACCTCTGCAACGAAGGCCCTGCCTATCTTGCCAGTGGTTACCTTGAAGATGTTCCTGTACCAGTGTATCACTTCTGCATCTGCAAAATCCACTGCACACCTAAATGAGTCCCCATCACGTGCACCCCACTAAAAGGCTCCTGCATGTCAATGAAACTAGCTACTTGGTTCGCGTAGAGGGTTTGTGGTCCCTGCACTCTCATCTGCATTCTGTGGATAATCACTCCAATTGCTGGTACCAGGCACGCTGACATGTGTGGCCATCTGGTGGTCTACATGCACAGCGGTCAGTTTCACCGGTGGAGCTGAGGGTGGTCTTGTGAGGCTGGGGGATGCGCATTCCTACACTTACCACGTCGGCCTGGGAGACAATCAGTGCCTAATCGTCCAGATTTCGAACACACGCACTTGTTGCATCACCCGCTGCCGTTACACCGACAGCATGAGGGCATTGTGACCGTATAACTCAAGCTAATTAGACTGCTGGATCCAGCTACCTCCATTTTTCCTGAGCTAGAATCTAAGTGATGGACCTGTCGCACGTGCGGAATATATAGATATGCAAGAGGCCAGGTGGTGTTCAAGTTCTTCGGTTCATCGGTATGGGTCCCCTTGTTCTGTTGGCCAGGTCTCTTCCATGTCTATCCACATGGGCTAACAGAGTCTATCCCATGACAGATACTCCATGTATGCAAGACTATATGGTCGGCTAACCTTCTGTCGCTAGTGGCTTGTCTCCTGATTCCTCAGTTTCTTTCATTGAAATTTACTGCTCTTTGCTCATTTCTCCTTACACTCTCTCTTCATCCTGTTCGGTACATCCTTGATTTCAATCAGGTACACTGCACCTTTTTTCATCCACATTTCACAGTACACCTTTCTTGTCCATTCTATCTACTGTGTCCTCTGCTTCACTGGATGCATGCATAGTAGCTGAATAAATAGCCATCATCTGGCACACTGAATACCTAATAGTGTGCTTAAGTTGTAATACTGTCCCTCCTCCTCCGCACACACGCACACACTATGATGCATTCTATGCTATAGATGCAATATGTAGCATTTGTTTGATGTTCAGGAGTGTATGTAAGGGGGTGTTCTGCAGGTGAAGAATGAAGATCATTCACGTACAACAAGAAGAGGCCAAATTGGTAGGCTGGCATGCCCTTCTCTGTCGTGCACAATGCACACACTCACGCAAGTGTGGATACATGTTCACACCCACAGGACGCACAAACGTAGGAGATCAGTGTGTGTGTGTGTGTGTGTGTGTGTGTGTGTGTGTGTGTGTGTGTGTGTGTGTGTGTGTGTGTGAGACGTCATCTGTCAAAATGGCAACCGCAAGGGGAGGGGGGAGGGGAGGGGAGGTAGAGTGGAGTGTACGTAGTACTGGACCGGTGTACCTCCTCTGTGTTGTTGTATGCTGTTTATATGCAGTTTCAATAAGGGTCCCATGCATCATTGCATGGAAATGAATGCACATGCATATGTAAATGTGTGGATCCTCTGCTCCCTGCTATGTCAGGGGACTGTGGTGGTGTTGCACCATGCAGTACAACCTCCACCCTTCCTCAATTCACACCACTACACTCTCTATCGTACAGAGCTGTTGACTCAAAGCCGGACATCGCCATGGACGCCGTCATGCAGCTGATGGACCGGCTGAGCCCTGAGCAGCAACACGAGTGTCTGCAGCTGCTTAGCTCACGGGGCTTGTCACAGAAGCAGTTCTGAAGTCAGACAGTGTGTGCAGGTCTACTAGGAGATGGCGTGAAGCCATTTGGAACATTTGTACTAACTTCTATCAGTGCAGAGTATTAATGTTACTCTATTAGCAAATTTATGTATTATACACAGATACTAACACAGTGATCTATACTATATGCATGCATATGTTATTTGTATAAATTTATAAACTGGCCATTGATTGTTTGGCAAGATAATACAACTATTTGCGTACATATGTATATTAGTCTTTACATGGATAGGTTCCTTCATTGAACAATATAATATGCAGTTCACACAGTCAACAATCAATACAAACATCCACCAGCAAAATTAAATTAATCTAATATACACTACACCAATTGCAAGGTGGAGACAGGTGAACATGCGCATGGTATACATAGTTACATACAGGGTATACCTACAGTAATACAGTCACACATGCACATGACACCCTATAATAAATTAGAGTACTCCTAGTGCATGTATGCCTGGAGCACAACTAAGTGTGCGGCAGGACAAGCTGAGCTGGCTTCTCCCTGCCCTGCTCACTCTCCTGGATGGGAAAGGGCACGGCGCGTAGGTGACGCTCACCCCGGGGATGTGGAGGTGGTGGGCGGTGGTAGTCATGTGGCTCCATGTGCGCCATAACCATCTGCAACTGCTGCCCTTCTACAATGACTGGAGCACACTCGTCTTCCACACCAACCACGTCTTGGGTACCCTCCACACCTTGCTCATGAGAAACGGTAGGTTCTTTCTTGTCAGTAATACCCACACTGCCGCACGGATCATCTTTTGAAGGAAGAGTCTTAGGATCAGGCTGTTCATCCGCCACAGGAGGAGAGGCCTTCTTTGCGCCACCCTTCTTGCTCTCTGTTTCCTGAGAGCTGGTTGAGAGCTGCTCACGTCCCAATCGTCCCTGAAGATGCACATCAGCAGCACATGTGCCTTGCTTCAGGGCAGTAGCTCCAGCTGCCATGTTCATCGACTGCCCGACTGGTTCCCTTTTTGTGTGTGGGTTTTCGTCAGGCCGCACTGTAGCCTCAGGAGACACAGTGTCATCATCAGACTTAGGCAGCTCTTCGTCTATGTCAGTGTCAGTCGTTGGATCAGTTTCATCATCTGGTGGGACACCTTGGTCGCCTGGTGGGTCGTCACCAGCCTCATCTTCACTAGTTGAGACAACTCCAGCAACACCTGATCTGCTCGCAAAGTAGCCAGCGTCGCTGTCTCGACAAACTGAATCTCGTGTCCATTGTGAGGGCTTAGATGTGTATACTGTCAATGACTCTTGCTCTGCTCTTAGGTAAGCAAATGTGAGTGAACTGTCATCAGGGAAGGCGAAGAAGACAGTGTTGTTTACGGCTTCCTGCAACAGGCAATGCAGATAATATGAGAATATACGTAGTTGATAACTTATACTCACAGTCCTACCATCCCATATTCCCTAGCGGGCACCTGAAGGAACCCAAGCTTACCTTGGGTTCACTTTTCATGGCTCCCGTGAAACTTGTTGCCCCTCCAGTAGCCTTATCCTGTGGGGTGTAAGACAAAGGGAGCAGCAGGTGACAATACATGGCAAGACCTGGGGTAGCGTGTTCTAATATAGCACACGTCACAGATGATATTCAAGGGAGTGCGAATAAGCTGCAGCAACAATATTTCATGAAGCAATAAACGGCAAAAAAAGTCATGCATGTGTGTGTTCATGTGTGAGTAACAAATTCAATTACCCAATATCACCTCATCCAGCCTCCCAGTTATTCCTGCCAGCTGGTCACTCCTACTAACTAACAGTCCCCTACCCTGGAGGACCCCAAGGCGAATGAGGGTCCAGCACCAGTCACTAATGGAATTGATGATAGCCTCAACGAACCACAAGTTTACATAGCAAATTGCAACAAGTGTGTATATTCCGAGCAAAACAGCTAGCTATGTCTGAGTTGTGTTCAGAGGCTTCGGGATGCTGCAGGCTTTGCTACACTTCCATTTTTATCGTCTGTTTAGCAAGACACCGCATGGAGCACTTCTGTGCCAGTGTGGCAATAGTCTCGTACCCAGACCCATCTGCCATTTTATATCGGGCGAGGCGGAAAGGGTCTGGTAACATTGGTATACAGTTTCTGTACCGAGGAGGCGGAGTCACCGATGAGTAAAGCATAATCACGTGTATAAACGCATACGCTGGTGCGAATGGGGAAAGGCGTCTCGATCGACAGCGCGTCCGTCGGAGGAGACCTGCTGGATATGCGGGCAAAGCCCTACCGTCAAAAACAGCTGTCTGTCGCTATATATACACTCACCTAGCACAGAGAAAGTTACTATCGTTTGATTGTATTCTGTACAAACCCATTGCTGAAATGGCTGCAGCTCTTCAGTGATTTAAAGGACATCATATGACTTATCCCTGCTTTACTATAAACATGTGCAAAAATCTTTTGACCATGTGCTTACAGATTTAAAAGGTGGTAGTGGTAAGTATCACCTTCATAGCTGTTCCAACTTAATCCACTGAGCTTACCATTCAAAGCTTCGCTACCACTTGGTCAAATTCAGTATTCGTTATAGACAATTTGGCCGACTGACCACTGGACTTCACAACGATTGATTGTGCTTTTTCTCTATCATGCCATGCGAGTGTCGACACAGTGTGACGTCATTGTGCAAGTGATCTATACGAACAATACAATATTTCCATCAACTGTCATCCCAGAGCAACACCGCATTTACTTGCCAAGAGGAAGAGAAAGATCAGGGCAGCAAAGTGGAAAGTCCTCTTTAACACATCCAGAGGCAGATTTCCACCAGCCACTCCAGCTATATGCTTTATTCATGCCTAACCTCCTCAAGCCAGCAGAACTCATTCCATCTGAATAAGTATCTTTGCTAGGTGCCACATGCAACGTTGTTACATGCATGATGTTTTTGCCCTCACATGATGTAGGGCATGGCAAAAGCATCATGTAATGACACCTTTCACTTCTGCCTCATCGTTTTCCAGTGCACTACAGATAATAAACCACACCAAGTAGCAACAAGGTATTGAACAAAGCAACACAGGGCAACACTCAACCCCCAATCATAATGTCCTGTGCAAGGTGTTCCAACCATGGCTAAGCCATTGCAAATTAACCACAGGTATGAATATATGTATGTCATTAGCCCGCTAATCACGCCCATAGCAACGAGGCAAAACAACACAGGCCCTGTAACGCTGAATCCACAGAACCAAATCATACTGAAGGGCACAATTACTTGATGACAAGACCAATGGTAAGCACTGTGGACTGGGAGTGACAAATATTCCCTGCATGAGACACCTACTAAAATACAGAGTAGTGTACATACAGATGCTTACTCTAGTGGTGTGCAAAGATCAAACCCTCACCATTCTTCTTGGAAGTGATAAGCTGATCACGTAATCTGCAACACACGTATATACACTCCAATGTGGTGCTGGTGTGGGGATTGGGAGAGGTAAAGTAACATGTATACACGTATCACAGCACGGCAAGAATGAATAGTTCACTACAGCAGTGGATACACAGCCTGTGGTAATGGTGGTCACCATTTAGCCTCCTGTGGTTTCGCCTGCATTACATATGGCATATGGTCGCAAACATGTGGGCTCGTTTCTTCCATCATGATGTGTAACCATAGATTATCTAAACTGTAACATTATCACGCTACAGCACTGAGTATGGTCAGTAACACACACCTTCTTCTATAACAGCTCGCCGCCCTCTCTAATCAAAATCCTCAATCCTCATCGCCTACGCCAATAATCACTCTTAGTCTCGTGTAGCCAGACCGTTTTCGCCTTTGTCCTGGTGAAAGCGGTCTTGCTACGCGGGACAAAGGCGTTAACCACTTTGGTTACTCAGATGCTCTTTACGGTTGTCTCGCGGAGCCCGTTTTCCGCTACTAGAGCATGTTGGGAGGCAGCGCCACACTTTACCAGCTCACCTATGAAGCGCTTGGAGCGCAGTGTTTCTGTTACTCCCTTCGGAAAAAGAAATAAAGATGGGTCTTGAAGCACTCGCAAGTTTGAAGATGGGTCTTGAAGCACTCGCAAGTTCTTGAGCAGCGAAACTCCTGACTGTCTTTCCAGTTGATACGAGTCTCTCCTTTGCTCATGTTAGTTTCACGATATTCCTGCGTGTCTCCACCCTCGATAGTGCCGCACGATCGAAATGAGACGTCCTACGTACCGATTAACAGAGAAGAGACTAGCGCGAGTGTTGTGACTAGTTGAGTAATAGCCACAAACTATTGCGCAAATCGGAGGCGCGGGTTCACGGCTGTTTCGGAGCGGCAACTTAGTTTTCTCGAGTCGGAATTGGGATCGGGACCGAGACTGGGGCCATTGGAAGACATGTTCGTTTTTACCATTTTTCTCTTCCAAGACTTTAGCAAGAGACAAATGACCAAGCTTGGACATAGAACTGATAACAGGCAAGTGTACTTTAGTCTAAAAAGTAAGCTTTATACTCTCTCGGCAGCAAAGTGCGTGTCTCTCTCTCTGCAAGTAATCGCTCCATAGCACACCTCTCCCAGTTTTCCAGCTAGTGTGCTACATATCAAAGGAAAGTCAGGTAAGCACAGAACATTGCCCTATATGGCTCATTCTACTGCCCTTTCCGTAAATCGTGTTTTGAACGGGTTTATTTTAGCAACATTAACTCATGTTCAGCCTTTTTTCTTTGGAGACTACAGTTAAGAGACAAGTAGCAAGCCATGAACGTAGAAGTGATGCAAAGCAAGTATACTTTAGTCTATGTGTACATGTAGCACACTGGCTAAAAACTGGGAGAAGAGTACTATGGAGTGATTACTGGCAGAGAGAGAGAAACGCATTTAGCTGCCGAGAGAGCATAAAGCTTACTTTTTAGACTAAAGCACACTGGATTCGTATCATTTCTACATTAATGGCTTGTTACTTGTCTCTTAACTGCATGTAGTTTCTGAAGAGAAAAAGGCTAAAACACCAATTAATGTTGCTTAAATAAACTCGTTCAAAACACCAGTTACGGAAAGGGCAGTAGAATGAGCCATATAGAGCAATGTTCTGTGCTTACCTGACTTTCCTTTGATATGCAGCACACTAGCTGGAAAACTGGGAGAAGAGTACTATGGAGCGATTACTTGCAGAGAGAGAGATACGCATTTGGCTACCGAGAGAGTATAAAGCTTACTTTTTAGACTAAAGCACACATCCTTTGCATCATTTCTACATTCATGGCTTGCTACTCGTCTCTTAACTGTAGTCTCTAAAGAGAAAAAGGCTAAAACACCAATTAATGTTGCTTAAATAAACCCGTTCAAAACACGAGTTACGGAAAGGGCAGTAGAATGAGCCATATAGGGCAATGTTCTGTGCTTACCTGACTTTCCTTTGATATGTAGCAGACTAGCTGGAAAACTGGGAGAAGTGTGCTATGGAGCGATTAGTTGCAGAGAAAGAGACACGCATCTTGCTGCCGAGAGAGCATAAAGCTTACTTTTTAGACTAAATCACGCTTGCTTTGCATCATTTCTACTTTCATGGCTTGTTACTTGTCTCTTACTTGTAGTCCCCGAAGAGAAAAAGGCTAAATACTTTGCGAGTTGAGTTCCTCGAGGAATTCAAATCCCTCGTTCTCGGTTTCCAAATCAAAACTAAGTTGCCGCCATTTGTATTATGCGAAACAGCCGTGGGTTCCGTGCGCATAACGGGATTCGTTTCGCATAATACAAATGGCGGCAACTTAGTTTTGATTTGGAAACCGAGAACGAGGGATTTGAATCCCTCGAGGAACTTAACTCGCAAAGTATTAAGCCTTTTTCTCTGCGGGGTCTACAAGTAAGAGACAAGTAACAAGCCATGAAGGTAGAAATGATGCAAAGCAAGCGTGCTTTAGTCTAAAAAGTAAGCTTTATGCTCTCTCGGCAGCAAAATGCGTGTCTCTCTCTCTGCAAGTAATCGCTCCATAGCACACTTCT